>JAPKLW010000217.1:198692-271409 GCA_026898455.1 Plectranthus barbatus
CCACATTTTCCGCTGCCAAGTTATACCCTGATAATCCGGGACCAACAGTTAGTCTTATGGATCCATCCTTTGGGAACCCATACTTGCTTCACTTTAGATCTAGGTGTCTTTGTCTTCCTTTCCCTTTCTCTTCCTCTTTAGATAATTAATGCCATTTCTATGCATGTTTGAAGGAATGGAGTGGGTGTGTGGAACCTTGCCAGAAACTGAGTTTTGAAATTGAGTTTCTAGGAACTGACTTTCTTGAAACTAAGTTTCGGTTGGGTTCTTAGAAACCTAGTCCGGAGTGTATAGTCTTCCTAGTCCTAAAAGTAAAAACATGATTGGACACAGACCTCGTATAGGTGTCCTTCCTATACAAATAAGTTCTCTTCTCATACGAATTATGAGTAAAGAACCTCGGATTTCTAGAATTCGGAAATGAAACTGACTTTCTATAAAGTTCAGTTTTAGCTGTTGAAGTGGGTTTCCTTGCATTAGGAACATTTTGCTTCACCCACTTCTTAGGCATAGCTGGCTTACTCTCAGGATTATTCGACTTAACGGTCAAATCTTTTTTAGGCTTGGGTGCTGGAGTCAGTTTTGAAACTGACTTTCCCTTTCTATCCTGATTGGCCACTAAGGAGTCTTTGTCCATACTGACTACTCCTTTACCTAACAGCTTAAATTCTAAACTAGAACCCTTCTTAAAGTGATGTTTAGAAATAATTATAGTGTCAGAAGTTGATGCATGATTGCTCAAAATAGTTTCTGAAAAGCCTAAACCTGACTTGTCAGATGGATCTCTTTGTAAACTTAGAGCTCCTGAAACTTTGCTAGTACTAGAATAAAGTGAACAGATAAGCTTTTGATCACTAGCAATTTTCAGTTTTTGAGATTCGCATTCTTCAGAAAGAGATTTAAAAGATTCAAGTAAAGTAGAATGCTCTTCTCTAAGTGGGTTGGGTAGTTTAATTCATGCGTCCTCAATTGACGTGATGCATATGCAATTACTTTGCCTTCTTGCATCAATACACAACCTAGACCATTTTTGGAGGCGTCAGTATACAGCTCATAGTCTTTATCTGCTTCTGGTACTGCCAAGACTGGGGCAGTGGTTAAGAGTTCTTTCAAGCGTTGGAAACTCGCTTCGCACTCTTCAGTACAGGTATACTTAATCCCTTTCCTCAAAAGTTGAGTCATCGGTCTGGCAATTTAGGAAAATCCTTCAATGAATCTGCGATAATATCCTGCCAGTCCAAGAAAACTTCGAACTTCGTTCGGGGTTTTAGGAGCTTCCCACTCCTTCACAGCTTGTATCTTAGCTGGGTCCACTTTAATTCCTTCAGCGGATACTATGTGTCCTAGGAACATCACTTCCTTCAACCAAAATTCATATTTGCTGAATTTAGCGTACAGTCTCTCCTTTCGCAGGGTTCTCAAGACTGTTCTCAGATGCTCTCGATGTTCCTCTTCACTCTTCGAGTAGACAAGGATGTCGTCTATGAAGACTAGGACAAAATTATCTAGATATGGATGAAACACACGATTCATAAGATCCATGAATACTGCTGGTACATTTGTCAATCCAAAAGGCATCACTACAAACTTATAGTGGCCATATCTTGTTCTGAATGCGGTCTTAGGAATATCCGTTGAACGAATCTTAAGCTGATGGTATCCGGACCTGAGGTCAATATTTGAAAAGACCTTTGCTCCCTTAAGTTGATCAAAGAGATCGTCAATTCTTGCGAGTGGATACTTGTTCTTCAAAGTGAGTTTATTCAGCTCGCGGTAATCAATGCACATGCGCATAAACCCATCTTTCTTTTTCACAAAAAGAATAGGCGCTCCCCAAGGTGATGCACTGGGTCGGATGAATCCCAAATCTAGAAATTCTTGCAATTGCACCTTCAACTCTTGCAGTTCCTTGGGGGCCATTCTATATGGAGCTTTTGAAATAGGAGCTGCACCTGGTTCAAGGTCAATAACAAATTCTAGTTGCCTATCTGGTGGCAATCTAGGTAGCTCATCGGGAAAAACATCTTCGAATTCCCTTAAAATTTCAACATCGCTGGCGGTAATGTCCTTTTTGGCATCCTCATTGAGATACACAAGGAAATCTCGACTATCTTTTATGCTGGCCAATCGATATGCTTGCATGGTGGAAATCAGGGGAATCCTTTTTCCTTTCCGAACTCTATGTAAGTACACTGGTTCTGTTCCAGCCTGTTCAAAAAAGACACAATCCTATCCTTGCATTGGATGGTAGCATGGTTTTCTTCCAACCAGTCCATTCCTAGAATTATGTCTACATCCTTCATTTGTAGGACGTACAAACCGTTGGCTTTTAGAATACATGTTCCAAAAGAGATTTCTAGGGTCGGGCAGACAAGGTTCGAGAGAGTTAATCCACCAGTTGGAGTGATTACACACAAATCATTCTTAGTTTTCTCGGTACTAAGCCCTAGGTTCTGGATACAGTCTTCAGACACAAATGAATGTGATGCGCCAGTGTCAAAAAGTACAATGATCGGTGACTGGTTTACTAAACCCATACCTGTCAGGTTTCCCTGATCTTCCTTCTCCTTCGGCTGATCAAGAGCATAGGCTCTTCCCTGACGTGCTGGCTGCTGAGCTTGCTGATGTTGATTTTGCTGCTGCGGCGGTTGCTGTTGCGGTTGCGGCTGCCGAGGCACCTGCTGAATTGGCCTGGCTTGAATAGCACGGTTGCGGTTGTTCTTGGGTTTCTGCTGGCCTTGTAGTGCTCGTAGTTGAGTATTGCCTTGGTTGCCTTGGCGCTGATTCCGAAAATCTTGGCGATTGTTGCCCTAGCGACACTGTGACAAATAGTGCCCCATCTTTCCGCAGTTGTAGCAGTTAGCACGAAGTGCAGCGCATTCTCTCGGGTGGTCTCTTCCACAGCGGTTGCAGCGTTTGACAGCAAAGTTTCCTTGACGATTGTTCCCTTGATTCTGGAAGTTCCTCTGATTATCAGTTTGATTGTTGCGAAAATTCTGGCTGCCTTTCCAGTTTCTCCTTTGTCCGGGTGCCGGGGTCTGTGGAACATCGTCCTGCTTTCTTTTCATCCCTGATCCAGTGGGTTGCTCGGGTTTGTTGGCCAAGAGAGCAGCTCGCAGTCCATTCTTTAGTGCTGCTTCAATGTTCAAGGCTCGCTGCAGTGCGTCGGTATAATCTAACCCAGTTAAGCAAGCAAGAGAGGCTTGAATGTCTGTTTTCAGTACAAACATGAATTGAAGCACCTTCTTCTGCTCGGTGTTCACCGTGTCCGGAGCATACTTCGACAGGCTATTGAACATCCGGTCATATTCTATTATAGACATTTCTCCTTGCACAAGGCGGTGAAATTCCGCTTGTTGGTTAATATTACATTATATTATTTTTCTCGTTGTCTACGTAAGTTGATGTTTTTGTTTTTGTGATAGTATTGATGGAGATAATCACTGGTAAAAGAATAAGGGATATTGATCTGAATGGTTCTTCTAATATTGGGCCATGGATTAACGAATTGCTAAAAAACAATGATACTCTGCGCAATTACGTAGACTTAAGAATTCAATTTAATGATAAGACGCAGAGTTTGGTAGGGTAACACATATTCAATGATATTGCACTATTAGGGATGAGAAGTTGAGACCTGACATATAACAAGTTATTTATATGTTAGTGCCTTTGGTCGAGCTGTGTATGATTCCGGTGGATGAGGAGGAGGAAGAGCCGGTCCAGATTGATCTTATGGATATAGTTGATGTTGGTCCCAAGATCAGAGTACGTAATATGCAGCGGAAGATAATAATATGTTAAATCAATACTTCTAAACTAAATCAATACTTTTTTGTTATCAAAAACATTATAATTATCTACATCATACTTCTAAACTAAATGGATACTTTTTATTGTCAAAAACATTATAATTATCTACATCTTTAAATTAATAATATAAAATCAAATATCTAAATGGATACAAAATCACAATTAGCCTTGTATACTTAAGATTGATATATCTAAATAGATATTCGAGTATAAAATAACAAAATATAAAAATTGCTAAGAAAGGGACAACACATGTATTTTCTTGTAAATTTCTCAAGTAATTCGACTATATATTACAAATTTCATTTTAAGTATTATGATTTATGAGAGAAATTTTGGAATAGCCATTTTGGCTATACTTCTATCTATTTTAGCCACTTTTATCTACTCATCTAAAAATTGGCCAAAAGTGAATATTTCTAATTTTTTTCATGTGTCTGTGCTTTTTCAGATTAATATCATTTTATTTTTTAGCATAATATAAATTAAAATAATATTTATATGTGTTCATAATAGTGGCTAATTTCATGATGTGTTTTATAAATTTGGTAGTTTTAAATAATTAAGACATGATTTATTATCTCGATATAATGTGATATTATGTGTCTCATTTCAATATTATAAATAATTATCCTATTTTATTTTAGAATGTAATAGTATATCACATTTCACATATTCACATATATTACAATCATTAAATTTTTACGGTAAAATAATATTTCACAAATTCAGTCAGCATGTGGAAGATCTAATACATACTATTTCTTAATAATATTCATTTTCTTGCCACAACAAAACTTACCAAAATATTAAAAAAAATTATTGAAAGTAATTTGTACAATTCATCTAACGCGGCAATAAACATAAATATAATTATGAAAAGGTGGTGGAATGATTCTATGACTTTAACTATTATGAAATACAACCGTGGACATCCTGGTTGGCTATCTTCTCTTCTTATCCACCCAAGATTCTGACATTCTCTACTCTTAATATTTGATGTCACATTCAGGCTTGCATCGACATAGACTTTTGTTAATAATATTGGTAGAGAATATGTTGTTACTCACCAAGGACTTGTTATTTATACTGTGCGCATTCTATTCAAGGATGAGGAGGTCAAGATGAGGACGTGTAGAAGTAAATGTTGCTGCTGTTTTTTCTAGATAGGAACTTAATCGAGCAACATGAGGCTTTAGACAAGAAAACTAGTTGGGGGGATTCGGGAGGTTACGAGGGAGAATAAGGGGATGAGAGCTGTGAAGAAGACTTTGAAGAGTCTGAAAATAAATTCAAAGCTGAACTCGAAAACTTCACTCAATTGAAACACGAACATGTAGTTTCTTTCTATGGATCTTGTAGCATGGGAGATGAAAGATTTTTTGTGTAAGAATATATCCAAACAAAGATTTAAGCCATCATCTTCAAATCATGCCACCACTTACATGGATGCAAAGATTAATCATATGCTTAGATGTAGCAAGAGCGTTGGAGTATATTCATTGGATGGTAGACAGACCAATGGTTCATCGCGATATTAAACCGGTCAATATTCTTTTTGACGAAGATATGGGAGCAAAGATAGCATATTTTGAATAATTGCAACAAGGCAATCATTTTCATGATATTTCGGGAGTGGGGGGAACACATGGTTTTATTTCTCCTGAATACACTGGTAAGTATTCAATTTTATTAAATGATTAAAACTAAAATTTGTTATTAATATTAATTTATATTATTTTTCTCGTTGTCTACGAAAGTTGATGTTTTTGCTTTAGTGATAGTATTGATGGAGCTAATCACCGGTAAAAGAATAAGGGATATTGATCTGAATGGTTCTTCTAATATTGGGCCATGGATTCACGAATTGCTAAAAAACAATGATACTTTGCGCAATTACGTAGACTCAAGAATTCAATTTAATGATAAGACGCAGAGTTTGATAGGGTAACACATATACAATGATATTGCACTATTTGGGATGAGAAGTTGAGACTTGACATATTACAAGTTATTTATATGTTAGCGCCTTTGGTCGCGCTGTGGAGGATTCCGGTGGTTGAGGAGGAGGAGGAGCCGGTTCAGATTGATCTTATGGATATGGTTGATGTTGGTCCCGAGATCAGAGTACGTAATATGCAGCGGAAGATAATAATATGTTAAATCAATACTTCTAAACTAAGTCAATACTTTTTTATCGTCAAAAACATCATAATTATCAACATCATTAAATGAATAATATAAAATCAAACATCTAAATGGATATAACATCGCAATTAGCCTTGTGTATTTAAGATTGAAATATCTAAATAGATATTCAAGTATAAAATAACAAAATATAGAAATTGCTAAGAAAGGGACAACACATGTAGTTTCTTTTAAATTTCTCAAGCAATTCAACTATATATTACAAATTAGGTTTAAGTATCATGTTTTATGAGAGAAATTTTGGAATAGCCATTTTGGCTATACTTCTTTTGATTTTAGCCACTCCAAAAGTGTATATTTCTAATTTTTGTCACGTGTCTGTGATTTTTCAGATTAATATCATTTTATTTTTGAGAATAATATAAGTTAAAATAATATTAGAGATATGTTCATAATAGTGGCTAATTTCATGATGTGTTTTATAAATTTGGTTGTTTTAAATAATTAAGATATGATTTATTAACTCGATATAATGTGATATTAAGTGTCTCATTTCAATATTATAAATCATTATCCTATTTTATTTTAGAATGTATTAGTATATCACATTTCACAAATTCACAGATATTACCATCATTAAATTTTTACGGTAAAATATTATTTCACAAATTTAGTCATCATGTGGAAGATCTAATCCATACTATTTCTTAATAATATTCATTTTCTTGCCACAACAAAACTTACCAAAATATTAAAAAAAAATTATTGAAAGTAATTTTTACAATTCATCTAATGCGGCAATAAACATAAACAGAATTATGGAAAGCTAATTGAATCATTGTATGACTTAACTATTATGAAATTCAACGGCGGACATCCTGGTTGGCTATCTTCTCTTCTTATCCGCCCAATATTCTGACATTCTCTACTCTGAATATTTGATATTACATTTGGGCTTGCAACGACGTAGTCTTTTGTTAATAATATTGGTAGAGAATATGTTGTTACTCACCACAGACTTGTTATTTATATTGTGCACATGCTATTTCAGGATGAGGAGGTCAAGAGGAGGACATGTAGAAGTAAATGTTGATTTTGTTTTCTCTAGATAGGAACTTAATCGAGCAACATGAAGCTTTAGATAAGAAAACTAGTTGGGGGGATTCGGGAGGTTATGAGGGTGACTTAGGGGATGAGAGGATGATAGCTGTGAAGAAAACTTTGAAGAGTCAGAAAATAAATTCAAAGCTGAACTCGAAAACTTCACTCAATTGAAACAAAAACATGTAGTTTTTTTCTATGGATCTTGTAGCTTGGGAGATGAAAGATTTTTGGTCTAAGAATATATCCCAAACAAAGATTTAAGCCATCATCTTCAAATAATTCCACCACTTACATGGAAGGAAAGATTGATCATATGCTAAGGTGTAGCAAGAGCGTTGGAGTATATTCATTGGATGGTAGACAAACCAATGGTTCATCGCGATACTACACCGATCAATATTCTTTGGATGTAGATATGAGAGCAAAGATAGCAAATTTTGAATTATTGAAACAAGGCAATCATTTTAATGATATTTCGGGAGTGGGGGGGACACATGGTTTTATTTCTCCTGAATACACTGGTAAGCATTCAATTTTATTGAATGATTAAAACTAAAAATAGTATTAATATTAATTTATATTATTTTTCTCGTTGTCTACGAAGGTTGATGTTTTTGCCTTTGTGATAGTATTGATGGAGATAATCACTGGTAAAAGAATAAGGGATATTGATCTGAATGTTTTTTCTAATATATGGCCATGGATTAACGAATTGCTCTAAAACAATGATACTCTGCGCAATTACGTAGACTCAAGAATTCTATTTAATGATAAAACGTAGAGATTGGTAGGGTAACACATATGCAATGATATTGCACTATTAGGGATGAGAAGTTGAGACCTGAAATATAACAAGTTATTTATATGTTAGCGCCTTTGGTCGAGTCGTGGGCGATTCGAGTTGTTGAGGAGGAGCCGGTCCAGATTGATCTAATGGATATGGTTGATGTTGGTCCCGAGATCAGAGTATGTAATATACAACGGAAGATAATAATAAGTTGCCTTAGTTCTCCTAAACTGCCTAGAACTCAGTTTAGAGCTTCTAAAAGATTAAGCTTAGGTCCAATAGTTCTTTAAGTAAGTTTTGCAGGATATACACTTCAATACTTAGACAAGTATTGAAGGTTTGAAAGTCAGTTTGACAAAAATTAATAAATGGAAAAATTTAAATGTAAGCAGTTAAGAACACAAGATATTTTATAGTGGTTCGGATCTAAAAACCCTGCGTCCACTCTTCAGATACTTGGTTTGGAAAATCACTAAGTATGATACAAGCCTCCTTACGATCTATTCAAAGCCCATCGACGCTCCGTCCTTCGGTCTGCTGTGGTCACTCGCCTAGGAACTTCTTATAAGCTTAGTTTTCAGGTTGAAGTGTGGACGACACCCCGCAGCCTTCTTCCCGGTGGTTGGATGTTTGTTATTTTTCCCAGAACTCAGTTGGTTGGAAAAAAGCCCGTGAGAATCAGTGTTCTAGAGTAGAACACTGACTGCTATAATATTACTTAGAAAATTAATATTCAACAAGTAAATTACTTTAGCTATAAAGCTTCAGCCTCGTGCTAAGAAAGAATATCACGGAAAGATAACTTGAGTCAGGAACTCAAGTCTTGTGTATCAAACACGGAAGCTCAGAGAGCTTGGGTAGTTATTTGAGCATAATGTTACATTAGCTTTCTGAAGAGGTTTCGTTATATGTTCTTCGTAACTCGTACTTCGTAACCTTTTAAGGTTGAAATGCAGACCTACTTATAGAGGAATCCTTGAGTATTTTGAATTTATGCCCGTTAGACTCATTAATCCAGTTGTTAGAGACATGAAGAATGTCGTCCAATCATAGCCCATACTATAGGTCTGCTCTGCTGTGTCAATGTACTTTTCACTAACTTGTGTCAGACTAAGTTTCAATATGAGAAATCCAAGTATGGATGTCTTCGTACTGACTTTTACTTAGGCAAGGATATGTCGAAGTCTGACTGAGCTTGGTTGTCTTCGTGTACCACGTGCTTAGAAGGTAGAGACTTCCATACTAACTTTCCATAGTTAGTATAGGCAGCCCTCATATTGACTTCTCATAGTCAGTATGGTAAACCCTCCTACTGGCTTCCCATAGTCAGTGTAGTAAACCCTCATACTGAGTTCCCATAGTCAGTATGGTAAACCCTCATACTGACTTCCCATAGTCAGTATGTGAAACACTATACTAAGTACCCAAACTCAGTATAGGCCTTAGCCATACTTGGTGAAACCAAGTACCACGCACGTACACTTCTTCAAGTCTCGAGCATTCCCTATGCTCGGTCTTCAGCTACTAAGTTCTATTACAACACAATTGATCTTATACAAGGATTACAATTAGAACTCTATAGACTGAAAACTGACATAAGTTTTGACATATCAAAACATCAAATTAAGGAAGGAACTAAAACTTAGTTCCTAACATTTTCCCCCTTTTTGATATTGTCAAAACTACTTAAAGAGACATAAAGAAAAGGAAGCAGGACTTACTGAGTTTACAACGATACTACTCAGTATACGTGTCCTTAGTTCTGTCGTACTCTAATTGATCTTCCCCCTGATTTAGAGAGAAACTTCTCGAATAACCATTAGAGTGAAAGCTCAATTTTGTTGTTCACGCTTAGAACAAAAAAAAGTTCAGCCATGTTATCAACAAAATAAAACTTAGAATAGGGGATGGGACAATGAGAGATTGTCTAAGTTCAGTTTTCAAACTTTTATTAATGATTGAGACAATACACGTACAATGAAATGTAGTAAACTGAACTTGCAAAACAAAACAAAAACCAAAATCTTGATATATACCGAAGATTTCATGGAGGAGGGGGATCAGATGACGAAGGTTTGGATCTAGAGAGTTTGGCCATAAGCTGTGCAAGAATGTTATGTTGTTCTTGCCTCCTTTTCTCTTCAGCCTCAGCTCTTCCTTTTCTTTCAGTCTTTGCTCTTCCCCCTTTGTGACAATCTCAAGAAGGGTCGAGATAGTAGCCTTGACAGATGATAGAGTTTCGTCAGATTCGGATTGCTTCTATTAAAATCTCGTCGCTAGCGTATCAATCTAATCTTGAAAGTTGGCTTGTAGCTGATTCAACACAGTAATGGGTACAACTTCACTCCCCGTAGATTTGAATGGAGGACTCAGGAACAGTAGTCACCACAGTAAGAAGTCGGGCTCTCTCTTCTTCCATCCCGACAAGCTCTACAGTAGCCTTGCCCCTTTCTTCTTCAACAAGCCTCTTCTGCTCTACCTCAGCATGTTGCCTCCGAAGTTCGGCTTCTTCTTCTTTGTGCCTTTGTTCAGCTTCTTGTTGTAGGCAAATTTCTTCATCAGTCTGACGCTTAAGCTCCGCTTCACGCAACCTTCTTTCTTCTTCCTTATTACGCCTAATCGCTATCCTCCTCAACAATTCATTTCTCCTCTGGATCACCTTAGCAGTATAAGCCAAGCATTCACTGCCTGTGGTGATGGCATTGATCAATTTTGCCACTCTCTCGGCTGTTTGTTCAATAGTAAGCCGAGAAGACAAGATCAAAGCTTGCTCCATGTCCTTACTGCCTTAGTATCCACCAATTCTTTCTGGGCAATAGCGAGATCCTCCTTGATCTGATCAACCTCAACCTCCGTCGTCCGTAGCTGCTGAGTGATTTCTTCCACCTTATGTCTCCTTGCAGCTATAACATTTCGGTAATCAACCAAAGTTAGTATTGATGGGTTTTGTATACAGAAAGCATGTATTACAATGAGTATACAACAATTTATTTCTCCTATCTGTCAAACAAACTTACATGTATGTAACAATTGTATCCTCTTGTCTCACAGATAGGGATGATCATACGGCGTGTAGTAGATCACAGAAGAATGTATGATCATTTGACCTAGTGAGACATAAATCTGATCACAGCCGAGACAGCGTATGAGGATATATTTGTCCGGATGGCTGCGACATTGTCGGAATAAATAGTCTGTCTTGGTTACTTGACATGCTGGTACGCAAGGGTGGCGTATTGATGGACCGCAGTGAGATGTGTTCGACTGTCTGATATCAGCGAATACAAGATCTCGTTCTTGATTGAGTCCAAACCCTAACGAAGGTTCAGGGGTTTGCACGGATTGACTATTGCTTTGACTTGCCATGGTGGAGATGTAGGGATTTATTGTGAACCGGATCGATTTACGGTTATTGCTCATAATAACAATTCACAAAACCTAGCATGCTCCTATGAATTTAATTCGTGGATAAAGAGATTACCGTAAATCCGTAGAGTCTGATCCGATCTTTTGCATTTGAATATCCAACTTTAATTTAACCACGCGATTCAATTAAATCTCAAAAGACAAAATTAGAATACTAATTTCTAGATTCAATCGAAAAACAAAGAAAGGAAGAGAAAGAAAAATCTTGTTCTCCAGATCACATCTTCAGGGCTGTATCCCAATGCTGTTCAGATCTGATACTGTTGAGGATTCCACAGATCTGTGATGTAGACCGGAGTCGAAAAACCTTCCTTCTCCCCTCTACAGGCGTCGTCCCTGCTCTCTCTCCCCCTAGGGTTTCAAACTGATTTGAATGTTATGAAGTTGCTAGGGTTTCAGATAGATTGTTGTCTATTTATAGACCTAGGGTTTTATCCCTAATGGGCTACTAGACTTTTTTTCAGGATATATAATTGGGCCAGACCTGGGACCTAATGCAAATAATAAAGTGGGTAAATTAATTAATTCCCATGTCCACAACCCAGGACACAATTAATTAATTAATATTAATTCTTTTTCAACACAGAATTTGTGATAACTCAAAGTTAATAATCCTTAAAACTGAATTAATTGAGGTTTATTTAATCTTTATTCGAAATCGCTTGGAAATTTCTTAAAAGTGATATTCGAGTTTTAATAAAATTCCGGTGAAATTTTTTTTAAGGTGAGGTAATGTCATAATTCATGAACTTTATTTCTTGTTTATACCTATTAATTAAGTTAAAAGAATAAAATACTATGATGTATATATATATATATAATTATAGTGTACACGAATAATAATTATTATGTGTATATATATGCTTTATTATTATACATATATATTTACACGTATATTAGATAAAATAGGAATATAATATAATGGCAATAGTAAAGTAATATTCACATAATATTTTATCAAATAAATGAGGATAAGTGATTAAATAAGGTGCCAAGTGGCACGCATGCATTCTTATAATGCATTGTCATGAAATTAAAAAAGAAAAAAGAAAAAGAAATTAAATGAAAAGTCCTAATCATCTAAGCCTAAACACACACCTCTATACTGCCTACAATCGTAGAGAGAGATTGAAGTATTTGTGCTGGGCAGATAAATAAAAGAAAGAAAACTGAAGACGAAGAAAGCGAAGAAGTAAATTGATATTAATTTACTAATTGAAAGGTTAATTTCTCACCTTTGATCCTATTATTTAAGTATTTCATTTTCGTAATAACATGTGTGTATATAAAATTTTGGTAGAAGTTTAAAAAGAAAAAAAAACAAAGAAAAAGAGACGGGAGAAATTGAGATTGAGAAAATCTAATGTTTTGCAGGAAAGAAGTTTAGTATTCAAGCGCTTTGATTATATATAAAATTTAGATAAACTGGGATCGATCAAAGTTAAATATTTCTTTATCCAAATTAAAATTTAAAATCAATATTAAGTTTAGTAATTATGTGCAGTGTAGATCTTTAGATGTTGCAACTTGGTAGTACTATTTTGGTTATTTTTCTTTATATATAGTAGCATGTACTATCATACTACCCAATATCAACTAAATTTGCCTAAAACTTATGATAATTTAATTGTAAATGTTTAGTATATTGACAGAGGACAAACTGTCAAATCCTCTTGATTACTTAATTAATTTTGTTGTAATTTTGATCAAGTTAAATAAAGTACTCAATGTACGTAACTCATTTTACTATATTTAATTAATTGATTATCAGTTAAAATTTTGATTTAGATTGAACTTAATTCAAATAGAATTAATTCTCATTATATTTATTTAATTGGGTTTAAAATTCTAGCTCAATTATAACTATTATTGTTATTATTAAGATAATTGTCATGCTATCGTAATAATAACTATTATCAATAATACTATCGCGACTACTACCATAGCAATATTACCAATGTATCCAAATTTGATGAATTATAATTATATAGTTTGGGTGATGTTTAATTAAAATAATTTTAATTAATATATTTATAATTATTGAAGGTGATGGGAACGAGGACTTTAAGAGAGAATTGGTTAGCATTTAGTCAACTACAAAAATAAGGTGGGCTTTCTTATTACAACTGAAAGTATGCTTTCAAATTTGGTTATGAAAATGGAAATGTGTTTTGTTTGCAAAACGATTGAGCACGCCTAAAATATTTTGCTGCATTTCCTATCTGTCCTCTGAACCGGAAAGGCGGTCAGAGAGTATGTAGAAATCTGAGCCGGGGAATACGGCCAGAGCCTTAAACATTTCGAATGTTAAGGTAATAGGAACGATCGGATCTCGATGACTCTACGAGAGCCGAGATTAGTGCACTTGGTGCCAGACCTGGTGAGAGAAAGGTCTTACCAAATAGGCTGGACACCGTGGTCATGGAAGTAGGCCTGCTTCCTGATCACACCCTTTAAACAGATAGTGAATGTATGTGTTGTGTTATACTGCGCAGTTATGAGGAAATATTTTGTAACATATGAGTCCATTTTAAAGTAAAAGCTCATGTGTTGCTGTGTGAGTTGGCATGTCAGTCTTATATATGTATGATTTGGCAATGTGTTCACTGGGTACAATGTACTCAGCCCTGCATGTATTTCTAAATGTGCAGGTTGAGCAGTGAAAGAGAATGGTGGTGTATTGAGCAATCTTTTGCACTCGAGTCGTAAGGGTATACCCAGGAGTACATATCATCATATATGTATTCCAACTACGCTACATCTGCTGCACTACTTTAAGCCTCATTCCCGATTTGTATTATTTACCAAAATTGTCATGCTCTGGTTATTCGGGAAGCCGGGACGTGATAGAATTAATACTGACCTACCCCTTTATTACCACGTTATGAGAATGGGTTGCATTAATTGAGAATCCCCATATTTAAGGTTACCTGACATTCATTAATTAATTGGAGCTTCTGACAAGCTCTATCTACAATTAATTAATATCTTATTATTTCTGAGTAGTACCACTCAATCCTTATCACTCGTGTCTGAACTTAATCAGCCTGCAGGACTTTGGCACGATGAATGTCATTGAGCTCCTCAGGGAATGTCCACATCCTATTACACGGATATGGTTACCTAAACCCAGTCTCATGCAGTACCACACGAACTGTTGTTACCCAAGATGCGGATATACGAGCATGTTACTCAGGCTCTCCACCATGATAAGTCAAAGCAACAGTCAATCCATGCAAACCCCTGAACCTTCGTTAGGGTTTGGACTCAATCAATAACGAGATCTTGTATCCGCTGATGTCAGACAGTCGAATACATTTCACTACGGTCCATCAATACGCCACCCTTGCGTACCAGCATGTCAAGTAACCAAGACAGACTACTTATTCCGACAATGCCGCAGCCATCCGGACAGACGTATCCTCATACGCTGTCTCGCCTGTGATCAGGTTTATGTCTCACTAGGTCAAGTGATTATACTGTCTTCTGCGATCTACTACACGCCGTATGATCGTCCCTATCGGTGAGACAAGAGGATACCATTGTTACATACATGTAAGATTGTTTGACAAATACGAGAAATAAACTGTCGTATACTCATTATAATAAATGCTTTCAGTATACAAAATCCATCAATCTCCCACTTATACTCAAAGCATACCTAAGCTATTACAGAGTATACAGTGCATCTATCTAGCCTGCTATCTCGTTAACCACTCTCAGTGGTCAGCATCCACCTCAGACCCAGCTCACGAATATGTTTTTCGTAAGCTTTCTGCGACAAGCTCTTTGTAAATGGATCACCAAGGTTGTCCTTAGTGTCAATCTTCTTGATCAGCACATCGCCCCTCGATACGATATCTCGTATGATATGGTACTTTCTCTCTATGTGTTTGCTTGCCCTGTGAGACCGTGGTTCCTAAGAGTTCGCCACTGCACCAGAGTTATCATAATAAATTGTGATGCTCCTCGGCAAACTCAGAATCACGGCCAACTCTAAAAGGTAGTTCCTGAGCTATACCCCCTCTTTCGAGGCTTCGGAGGCGGCGACATATTCCGCCTCCATGGTGGAGTCAGCAATGCATTTCTGCTTTGAGCTCCTCCAAGATACAACTCCACCTCCCAAGGTAAACACATATCCTGAGGTCGATTTCTTCTCATCCTGGAACCCTTGGAAATCCGAGTCTGTATAACCCACAGGGCACAAATCCTCACTTTGATAAACTAGGCAGTAATTCCTAGTTCTCTTCAAATACTTGAGGATGTGCTTTACCGCAGTCCAATGCGCCTGTCCAAGGTTAGACTGATATCTTGCTACCATGCCAACGGCATAATAGATATCTGGCCTGGTACACAGCATCACATACATGAGGCTACCCACCGCTGAAGCGTATGGTACAAGACTCATTTCATCTTTCTCCCGCTGTGTCTCAGGACACTGCCCACTAGAAAAATGAACGCCATGTCTGAAAGGTCGCAATCCTTTCTTGGCGAGTTGCATGCTGAACCGGTCTATCACAGTATCAACATATGATGCATGGGATAAGCTCAACATCCTTTTCTTACGATCTCATAAGACCTTCATCCCAATGATGTAGCCATCTTCTCCCAAATCCTTCATTTGGAACTGTTCGGATAACCAACATTGATATCCAAAATCACTCCCTCGTTGTTTTCAAATAGGAGTATGTCATCAACGTATAGTGCAAGGAAAACCACGCTCCCACTGACACAAAGTCGGTATACACAACTTTAATTTTCCAACTGTGCAAATCCATAGGATTTAATCACATCGTTGAAACGTAAGTTCCACGACCTAGAAGCTTGTTTAAGTCCGTACAAGGACTTCTTAAGCTTCCAGACAAGATGTTCTTCGCATTTGCACAGGTAGCCCTCAGGTTGCTGCATATAGGTGTCCCTACCTTCTTCAAGGTAACCGTTTAGAAAAGCTGTTTTGACATCCATCTGCCAAATCTCGAGGTCCATTTGCGCAGCTATGGCAAGGAGTATCCGGATGGATTTGAGCATGGCTACGGGTGAAAAGGTTTCGTCATAGTCAATGCCCTCTTTCTAACTATAACCCTTTGCCATTGATATGTGCGTAAAATGACCTATTTTTTGATGTGTGAGTGTGCATGTTTGTGGCCATTTTACTCCCATATCATATGCGTTCTGCTTGTTTTTGTTGTGTTTTCGTGTTTTTAGTGTTTTGTATGGTGTAGGATATGTTTTAGGCATAAAACAACACTTTGGGATGAGTTTTGGATGAAAATCGCCCGAGCTAGGAGTCAAAGGGAAGCAGGATCAACCGAGCGGAGCAGAAAGGGTGCAGGGGCATTTCAGAGACTTCGCCCGGCCGAGCCAAACTTGGCTCGGTCGAGCCAAGCCCTTCAGAGAGGTGGCTCGGTCGAGCAACCTTTGGCTTGGTCGAGCACTGCTCTTCAGAGAGGTGGCTCGGCCGAGCCAAACCGGGATTTGCCTTGGCGGTCTATTTCCAATTTTCAATCTATCCCAGCGAGCCATGGATGGCTCGGGCGATCCGAGGCCCTGTTTGCTCATTATAAAAGAGGAAAACGGTTATTTTGATAACTTTTTCATAACTTTGGATAACCTCCTCCTAAATTCTCTCTACGATTCCCATTTCCATCCCTTCCAAAACCTTACCCAAGGTATCAAGGAGCTAATTCATCAATCCTTGGAGAAGAATTGAAGATCCAAGGGGGTAGATCAAGACCAATCAAATCCAATTGGGGAAGATTTCACTTTCTACTTATCAATTGTAATGGATTTATTTGATTTCAACTTTGTATTGTTACAATTGAGAGGTATGTTGCTCTAATTCAATTTGGATGTTGATTTGAACAAGGATGCATGAAGATTAGGTTTGATAATTGTTTTTTTACTTTCCTTTGAGAGCTTGAATTGCACTAGATCTTGTTCTTTACCTCTTAGGTGTAGGTAATAGCCAGCTTAGGAGGTAGTTAACGTGAACGCTGCAGCCAACACGCGGGCGGAATCGTCATTAATAGTGTAGATTCATACAATTTTAGTTCCAATCCTTGTGCGGTGCTAAGTCGTAGGGCAATAATTGGCATTCTATTTGGAGTGGTCTAGGGCTTAATAACGTAGCTGTTTGCGAGTCTTAGCATCATCAACCATTAGCTCGCCGTGACAAAGGGTTAATGAGTGTAGGGTCGATTGCTCAATCTCCTAGGGATTAAAATGTGTTTACATCAGTGATTAACCTAATTGGATTACATCTACGTTTATTTCAACATCATATCTACCTCATTTGCATATTTGCTTGTCTTGGTTTACCAATGTGTGGAGAGAATTTAATGATTGTTTTGAGACTTAATATTGGTTTTTGGTTTAATTCATTACTTGTTATATGTTGTTAGCATAGGATTAAATTGATTGCCTAGATTGATAGAAATTACTCAACGATTCTATTTTGCCTAGCTATAAGACTTTGCTATAGTATCTCGGTAATCTAGCGGGCGAAGGGAAGGACCTGGAATGATAATTAAACCTTGAGTGTGCAGTGAGAATTTGTATGAGTTTTTATTGTGCATCAGCCACCAGTCTGGCTTTAAAAGCCGTGATTTTTCCGTCCGCCCCTTTCTTTCTCTTGTATACCTATTTGCACCCAATGGCCCTAAAGCCATCCTGTAAATATATTTTCTGGTATACATCCATAGCAGTTATGGATTCAATTTCGGAATCCATGGTGACACGCCATTAGTCAACATCCTTGTCTTGCACTGCCTCTTCGTAAGTCAGTAGATCAGAGTCCTCATGTCCGTCTTCCGGACTCAAGTCCAAAGAATCACCCACGAAGACGTACCTTTCCAGCTAGAAAATAACTCTCCCACTACAACGAGGCATCGGTGCCGTGTCAGTAGTAGGTGCAGTAACTTGTGGTTCTGCACCTTGCACTGAAGAAAGTGTCTGTGATGCTGAACCTCTCACAGGTGCACACGTCTACACATTCCCCTTCCCTCGGAATCGCATCTCATTTTCAATTTCTTGAAGAATGATATCACTCCTTGACTTGTGATTACTCACATACTCGTCCTCCAAGAATCTAGCGTTGGTGCTAGCAACGACTCTCTGACTCTCAGGACAGTAAAAGTAACCACCTTTCGTTTGCCTGGGATACCCTATAAACAGCATTACCTTTGACCTGCTTTTTAATTTATCAGGTTCCTTTGACAGTACGTGTGCCGGACAACCCCATACTCTAAACTTGCACAAACTCGGTTTGCGACTAAGGAAGAGCTCAGAAGGCGTCTTAGGAACTGATTTAGAAGGCACCACATTTAACATGTAAGTTGTTGTTTCCAATGCGTAGCCCCAAAACGAAATTGGTAAGTTTGCATAACTTATCATTGATCTTACCATCTCTAGAAGAGTCCTATTTCTTCTTTTAGCTACACCGTTTTGCTGTGGAGTACCCGGTGCAGTCCACTGGGATGTAATCCTGTTATCTAACAAATACTGTAGGAACTCGTTACCGAGGTATTCGCCACCGCGGTCAGATCGTAGCAACTTGATAGTTTTCCCGACCTTATTTTCTACCTCAGCCTTGAACTCTTTGAATTTATCAAAGCATTCAGACTTGTAGCGAAGCAGGTAAACGTATCCGTACCTTGAGTAATCGTCAATGAAAGTGACGAAGTACTCGTACCCTCCACGAGCCTGCGTGGACATTGGTCCACATAAGTCAGAATGGATCAATTCCAATACTTCCTCTGCTCGAGACTGACTAGCCTTAAAAGGCCTAGTTGACATCTTGCCCTCGAGCAGGATTCACAGACTTGATAAGGTACAGCCCGGACTAAGTCCAATGTACTGTCATCTGCAAGTCACTGAATCCGCTTCAAGCTGATGTGACCCAGTCTCAAGTGCCAGAGATATGTAAGATCCTCATCTGAAGAAGTAAGTTTTCTCTTTCTAGGATTATCAATTACGAATGAATTATATGCAATATAAAAGGACATATCTGATAAAGCAGTATAAAGAGAATAAATCAACATCCCAAAATGGATAACATCGTTATCACCAATGATAGAGATCATAAATAACAAAATATCCATTGCAAAGTTGGAAAAACATTTGTCCTGCCGAAAACACGGCCCACAAAAGAAATTCTCAAAACGTACTTAATTCATCAAAACATAAAGAAAAGAAAACTCCATGAAGCTTCGTTACAAAACGTTGCCTTCATCTAGCTTGGTATCTTCTTGCCTTCATTCACCAGCCTTGTCGGCATGGTCCCCTGCAAAATGTAACAAACATGATCAGTAACTCCAGTATCCACTACCCACGAATGAGTAGAAACCGATGCTAAACATGTTTCCGTTACAAATGCAAATGACGTACCTTGTCCTTTAGCATTCGGACAATCCACCTTTCCTCATCCAGCACACCTATTCTTCTTTGGAGTGACCTTGACCATCTTCACCTTCTTTGACTTGCTTTCACTGCCTGCTTACCTGAGCTTGCTTTCAGCACCGTCATCTCCAACCTTGGAGGTTGTTGAACCAGTACTAGAAGAAGTCAGAACAGGCATCCGTGCTCGTATGGAAGATTGCTCCATGATCGATGCAAAATCTACACATAGATTACAGCAAAGGGCAAATAAATTTATAATAACCCGAAGGTTGTCGAACCCACAAAGATAGTGCAACAAAAGTAAATCATGTGCTGAATGTAGTTTTCAATCCTTTGTTTGGGAAAATAAAACTTTGAAGGGGTTTTTTGGTTTTTGTGAAAATAATTATGAAAGAAATTCAAATAAAATAAAGCACAGATTCTATGGAAATCTACCAATCTGGTCAACATGCAAGAAACAAATAATCCAAACCCATAAAATATACTTTTGGTGGAAAATCTGGTAAAGTGGAATTAATTCCTTGGTCGGGCAGTCAAAACCTAGATTATTAACTAGTGATTATCTCCTCCCGGTCTCAAAAACACAAGTTAATCATTCTCAATAAAAATTAGATTAATCCTACAATTGAATTCTTCTTGGTCGGACAGAAAATCAAAAGTATTAAATCCTAACTTCCTATTACTAACCTTCACCTCTCGGTCCTTCGATTAATAACTGTAACCTACCTTAATCTTCATCTCTCGATCCTTCAATGAGAATAGATTTAAAACAAAACATAGGATTTAAACCAATTAAAGGGTTTGAAGAATTCGAATCAAAACATGAATCACAAATGGAGAAACCCTAGAATCTGATAAAGAATCTAGCCTAGCATATTAAAAATAAACATTGAAACAAAAACTAAAGATTGCATTAAAATAAAGGCGCAGAAAAATAAAGGTACAATAAAATAAAGTTTTTGATTCCAGCCCTAAAAACTAAAGAAAACTAAACTATGAACTGAAATTTAAAGTTGGACTGGAATGATCAATAATGAATTAGACATGAGTTTATATAAGAGTAGGGTTGAGGCCTTGGATGGTATGAATTGATGAAATTAGGAATTTCCTTCTTGAGTTGATGATATTTGATATTTTCCTTCTTTGTCCAAAACTTCAAAAAGTATGATTTTCTTGGTTGAAACTTCCCTTTTGGGGTCTTCATTGCTTCCAAATTGATGTGTAACTTGAATCCCAAGCAATTCTCGTCCAAAATATGTTAAAATCTCGCAGAATCTCGCCAAAGCAGTCCATCTCGGTCGAGATGAACCTTGCCTCGGTCGAAACAGAGACCATTTTCGCCACTTTCGACCCTTCTGCGCAGTCTCACGATTTTGGCCATAACGTTTGTTCCCAAACTCCAATTGACCTGATTCCAGTTGCATTGGAAAGCTAACTCAAAGAGTTTTCAAATGACATGCTGCATTAGCTCAGATTCCATCTGTGAAAGAATTCGTGACTATTTCTTTGAACAGCTACTTCTTTCGGTACGGGTTTCCATTGGATTTGACCTAAAACCTGCAAATTCTTACCATGACAAGCATAACACCCTCTAATATATACTCATGCTTAGAAATAAGTAAAAAAATAACAAAATGCACTTGAAATAATGGAGAAAAATATAGATAAGTGAGTATAATTATGAGCTTGTCAAACCCCCCAAACTTGAATATTAGATTGTCCTCAATCAAAGAAAAGAAGTAAAGAATTCTCAAGCAGTTGAAAGTGCAATGCCTCACAAGATTCATCACAATCAAGGTTCATCAATCCACATCACACATGCAATTGAAAGAGATAAGATATTCATCAACTTCGGAAGACTCACAGGAAAGTGTATCGCTCATCACTCAAGTGTTTGGATTTCAAATAAAAGCACTCACAACATGTATGAAGAAATTTCTACCATAGGCTTGCAAGAGTTCTAAAATCTCCACTGCTTATTTGTGCACACAAATCAAGAATCAAAAAGGACTTTTGACAGGGTTGTAATGAAGGCTTTTTGTGAAAGGTAGGAAAATATGGCCAAGTGACTCAAAATCAACTAAGTGCGTCCACCTCATCATTCTTAATTCACCTTCTTAAGACATCTACCATTCTCCTTTTATTTTACAATACCAATCAAGACACTTCTTTTTTTTTTTTTTTGCTTTCTTTTCAAGCTCTTTTTTTTTTTTCATAACCAACTAAAGATTTCTTATCCTCTTATAATTCTTTGTTTCACCTCAACTTATAGACAAGAAGGAATCCAAAATTTCACTCATAGACAAGTACAGAAACCAAGGACTCAAAGGCTACCTCTTTAACAATAATCATCAATCTACCCTTTATTTCGCCCAACTCATATAGACAAGAAACAAATCACCTGTTTATAGCACTTCTCATAGACAAGATGGACTACAATGCTTCTCTTTAACTCATAGACAAGAAAGAAAAGTAACAGGCTCAAAGGGGCTTAACTAAGGATAAATCATTATAAGGGACTGTGTTTAGGAAGATATGGCTAACAAAAATGGTCTAAGATCATTTTCTATCATTGTGCACACTATGCAGTTTCAAAACAGAACAAAGCAAGTTCTAGAGAAACGAAAACATACATGCGAATCTCTCATGAACAAATAAAGGCTCAAATCTCACTTGGGTTCAAAAATTCTTCCTCAGTCAATTTCAATCCACTCAAACATCATGCAAGTGTAAGTTTCAATTAGACCCTATCATGCGGTATTCTACATTCATAGGCATTCTAAAAAACAATCGCAATTAATCCAAACAACTGTCAATCAATTCAAATCTCATATTCAAGTCATAGGGTTCAATCATAACTCACAAATCCCACAAAATCACAAAAAAAAAAACATATTTCCCTAAAAATGACCTAGGCAAGAGATTAAGTGGCAGAAAGCAAATAAATAAAAAGGATAGAAAATAGTTCAACCCCCTTAGTGTTCCTCCCCCCAAACTTATTCGAAAAGCGGTGAGAATAAGTTTGAAAACCAGACTTAGGGATCGAAACTGTACCTTGAATGTTGGCCTCAGACACCAACTTCTTATCTCCTTCTTTTCAGACCTCGGCGGTGTGAACTCTCAGCTATTAGCACTCCGCGTTGACCGACATAGGGTCTGCGTCGGTCGAAACAGACCTCGAATTTTTTTTTATTATTTTTTTTTTCAAAAACCAAAATAAAAAGTGAAAGCAATAACACCCAAAAAATAAGAACAAAAATTGAAAAGAAAAGTGATAAAATAATGGGTTACCTCCCATCCAGATAAAATAATGGGTTACCTCCCATCCAGTGCCTTAGTTATTGTCGTGGCTCGACACTACCTGTGAAGCTCATCAAGGTGGTTGGAATATGTATTGCAACAACCGCAACAATTGAATGTTTGATGGTGCAAAGCAAGCGGTCTTGCAATCAAGAGAATGTGAATCAGGAGGCTTCGGTTTGATCCTTTTTGCACTAACCTCCAAATCCTTCAGAAATTGCCTTTGATCTTCTCCTTTGTCTTTTGCTTGATCGCCCTCTCCTTTGTGTACCGGAGTGACCACACCAATTGCCTCAGATGGCTCAGCCTCAACTTGTTCTTCTTTTTCAACCTTTTTCACTTCAATGTCCTCCTTGACTATGTGTGATTCAGTGACTGGCTTTAGTCTGGACAGGATGTCATCAATGATTGACTCTTTAGCCTTCATGACTTCATTTCTCTCATTCATCCATGCTGATGATGGCTGGACTTTGGACAAGACTTCATCAATGATTGTCTTCTAGGGCTGAGCCGGATTAACCTCTAGAAGTGCAGCTTGCCTCTCTTGTATTTCTCTCAATTCTTTCCTAAGTAGATATGCTTCAGTTACCAAAATTCGTTGCTCTTCCAGAGTCAGATCAACATCGTTCACCATCTTTTTCCCGTTTCTCCTCGTGATTATGCACCTGCAAGAAGAAGGGTGAAAGCATCAGTCTGCGTCGACCGACAAGGTGTGTCGACCGACGCGAGGTAAAAACTTGTGTCGACCGATGCACTGACTGTGTCGGTCGTAACAGAAACACAACTCACACACACACGCACGCAAAAACAAGAAATAGATAATTAAATAAATATAAACCCAATCCAGAAGATATCAAACAAAACAGTAACAAAATACAGTCTGACTATCCCCGGCAACGACGCCAATATGATCGATGCAAAATCTGCACACAGATTATAGCAAATGGCAAATAAATTTATAATAACCCGAAGATTGTCGAACCCACAGAGATAGTGCAACGAAAGTAAATCATGTGCTGAATGTAGTTTTTCAATCCTTTGTTTGGGAAAATAAAACTTTGAAGGGGTTTTTTGGTTTTTGTGAAAATAATTTGGAAAGAATTTCAAATAAAATAAAGCACAGATTCTAGGGAAATCTACCAATCTGGTCAACATGCAGGAAACAAATAATCCAAACCCATAAAATATATTTTTGGTGGAAAATCTGGTAAAGTGGAATTAATTCCTTGGTCGGGCAGTCAAAACCTAGATTATTAACTAGTGATTATCTCCTCTCGGTCTCAAAAACACAAGTTAATCAATCTCAATAAAAATTAGATTAATCCTACAATTGAATTCTTCTTGGTCGGACAGAAAATCAAAAGTATTAAATCCTAACTTCCTATTACTAACCTTCACCTATCGGTCCTTCGATTAATAACTGTAACCTACCTCAATCTTCATCTCTCGATCCTTCAATGAGAATAGATTTAAAACAAAACATAGGATTTAAACCAATTAAAGGGTTTGAAGAATTCGAATCAAAACATGAATCACAAATGGAGAAACCCTAGAATCTGATAAAGAATCTAGCCTAGCATATTAAAAATAAACATTGAAACAAAAATTGAATATTGCATTAAAATAAAGGTACAGAAAAATAAAGGTACAATAAAATAAAGATTTTGATTCCAGCCCTAAAAACTAAAGAAAACTAAACTATGAACTGAAATTTAAAGTTGGAGTGGAATAATCAATAATGAACTAGACATGAGTTTATATAAGAGATGAAATTAGGAATTTCCTTCTTGAGTTGATGATATTTGATATTTTCCTTCTTTGTCCAAATCTTCAAAATGAATGATTTTCTTGGTTGAAACTTCCCTTTTGGGGTCTTCATTGCTTTCAAATTGATGTGTAACTTGAATCCCAAGCAATTCTTGCCCAAAATATGTGAAAATCTCGCAGAATCTCGCCAAAGCAGTCCATCTCGGTCGCGATGAACCTTGCCTCGGTCGAAACAGAGACCATTTTTGCCACTTTCGACCCTTCTGCGCAGTCTCACAATTTTCGCCATAACTTTTGTTCCCGAACTCCAATTGACCTGATTCCAGTTGCATTGGAAAGCTAACTCAAAGATCTTTCAAATGACATACTCCATTAGCTCAGATTCCATCTGTAAAAGAATTCGTGACTATTTCTTTGAACAGCTACTTCTTTCGGTACGGGTTTCCATTGGATTTGACCTAAAACCTGCAAATTCTTACCATGACAAGCATAACACCCTCTAATATATACTCATGCTTAGAAATAAGTAAAAAAATAACAAAATGCACTTGAAATGATGAAGAAAAATATAGATAAGTGAGTATTATTATGAGCTTATCACTCCACCACAAGGTCCTCAAGTAGCTCATGCAGAGCATACTCTCCCCTTGTAGTAGCAACTACCTTAAAGTCATAAAAGGTGTCCGGAAGAGACTTCAGGATGATATCAATCTCGCCTTGCGCACTGATATTACCACCCCGCACAGTGAACTGTCTCATGAGATCAATCATAGACATCATGTGCGCTGTCACCGAACTATCTTCAACCATTTTCTTGCACACAAGATCGTGCACAACTCCATAGTTAATAATCCGCTCCACATTGCCATAAGCTGTCGAGAGTTCTTTCCAGATCTCTCCAGCCCTCTCAAGATACTCATACTTGTGCCTTAATTTTCTAGATAAGGAACCCCGTGATGAGACAGAAGGCTAACTCATCAGCGTCCTCTCGTCTTTCATAAAATTCAAGCTCAAGTTCACAGACCTTATCATGAGTACGCATTAGTGGATCCATGAAAAGAACATATGCTTGATTTTTCAGATACAAGATGTGTTTGATGGAAAAACTCCATTCAGGGAAGTTTGGACCAATTAAAGGATTGAGAGCAAGAATATGATCAACAACAGACATAGACATATCTGAAACAATAAAGAATCTTAAAAACGAACATACATGCAGAACTTCGAAAACAAATGCATTGAAAACCTTTTCATAAATCAAATACATATGTTTTCCACTAATTGCCCAAGAGTTCCCACCGCAAGCTACACTCATAGACGTTTACGATGTCACCCTCAACCAGAACTGCGGGTTTTAAGCCCCAATTCTTTAATTTCACTACCATATCAAGAACCTTTTGACACTAGAAATTAATAATTAGTGAAAACCTTAGACCAAGCCATCTCTCAAGAACAGGGATGCAATTCTTGCATTATATTCTAAGATGCTTCTAAGCGATTAACCACAAATTTAACTCTGGCCAAAAGAGACAATTTAGCATGGCACGTAACCATACCGCACAGCCCTTAAAGCTTTTGTTATCTATAATTTAAATCAATCCTAGAATACTTATGAAAGAGATCTACGCAAGCTACACTCGTAGACGTTTACGTAAAACCCTCCCACTATTCACATGATTTAAATTGTTTGTCTAGAAATCCCAACAATTGTACCCATGCACCTCCAAGAACTAGCAAGCTACACTCGTAGACGTTTACTAGAGCGAGAGATACACTTACAGCCTAGGACCGCTTTGTGGAGGACTATTGATTTTAATTAAAAAATCTGCTTAGTATTTTTCTTTTAAAAAGGTTTCTTATATGCACACATATAATTTCTTTGTTATTATATTTTCCAAACTTTTGTATGTAATTAAACAAGCCCAAAAATTCCAAAAATATAATCCAACAAGAAATTAATCACATAAGCATGCTTGGAAAACTGTAAATAATAAAAGCAGTAAATTATGCTTTTCCTATTATCTACACATGTTTAATTTGCGCACATAATAAATCACATAGCATACGAGGACAATTAAGGCAAAAAATATTCCTCGTGGCCCCACAAAACAGGAAAATAAAATCATATATATTACAATTTGAATTTTGAATTTATTTGGATAAATCCAAATCTTTTCAAATCTTCTAGGGCCTCCAAATCTTCATCCATCAAATATTTTGGGATTTAGGGTTTTGTTATTTGATGATTGGCCACAAACCCTAATGCAAACCTAGGGTTCACATTGAATTGCACCAGCCAACAAAAAACGAACCACTATTGCAGGGACAGCAGCTGCCGCCGGCCGCCAGCAGCCTGCAAGCGCGCAGCGCGTTTTTGCGCGTGCCGCCGCGCGCTGCTGCAGCGCTGCTGCGCCGTCGCCCGGCCCCCAGCCACGCTCGAGCGTGCCGCGCGTGCTGCTCGCGCCGCTAGCCACCGCCGCCGTCCTCCTGTGGCCGCACGCGCGCGCGGCCTCCTGCCCTTGCCGTGCGCCGCCACCCAGTCCATCGGCTCCGTCTTCGTTCTTCGTCCCGACCCGTCTAGTTACAGATTTGAAATAAAATTACAGAAACTGATCTATTACAATTTTTAATCAAATCTAAACTAATCACGGATTTTCTCATTATTTTACAAAACAGATTCAACCCTACACGGATAAACCACCACGGGCTGAATCAAACGGGTTGCTACGAGGAACAAAATCTATCCACAACAGAAATAAAATTCATACATACATAAATGAATTTATTATAAACAAAAGAGCCATAAATCAGAAACCTGGCTCTGATACCAATTGTAGGGATTTATTGTGAACCGAATCACAAAATCTAAATGAACCGGATCGATTTATGGTTATTGCTCATAATAACAATTCACAAAACCTAGCATGCTCCTATGAATTTAATTCGTGGATAAAGAAATTACCGTAAATCCGTAGAGTCTGATCTGATCTTTTGCGTTTGAATATCCAACTTTAATTCAACCACACGATTCAATTAAATCTGCGGAAGACAAAATTAGAATACTAATTTCTAGATTCAATCGAAAAACAAAGAAAGGAAGAGAAAGAAAAATCTTGTTCTCCAAATCATATCTACAGGGTTGTATCCCAATGCTGTTCAGATCTGCTACTGGTGAGGATTCCACAGATCTGTGATGTAGACCGAGTCGAAAAACCTTCAATCTCTCCTCTACAGGCGCCGCCCCTGCTCTCTCTCTCCCTAGGGTTTCAAACTGATTTGAATGTTATGAAGTGGCTAGGGTTTCAGAGAGAGTGATGTCTATTTATAGACCTTGGGTTTTATCCCTAATGGGCTACTCGGCCTTTTTTCAGCATATATAATTGGGCCAGACCTGGGACCTAATGCAAATAATAAAGTGGGCCTATATATTAATTAATTCCCATGTCCACAACCCAAGACACAATTAATTAATTAATATTAATTCTTTTTCACCAAAGAATTAATACTGACCTACCCCTTTACTACCACGTTATGAAAGCGGGTTGCATTAATTGAGATTCCCCATATTTAAGGTTACCGAACATTCATTAATTAATCGAAGATTCTGACAAGATATATCTACAATTAATAAATTTCTTATTATTCCTGAGTAGTACCACTCAATCCTTATCACTCGTGCCTGAACTTAATCAGCCTGCAGGACTTTGGCACGATGAATGTCATTGAGTTCCTGAAGGAATGTCTCCATCCTATTACTCGTATATGGTTACCTAAACCCAGTCTCAGGCAGTACTACACGAACTGCTGTTACCCAAGATGCGGATATACGAGCACGTTACTCAGGCTCTTCACCATGGCAAGTCAAAGCAACATCAATCCGTGCAAACCCTTGAACCTTCATTAGGGTTTGGACTCAATCAATAACGAGATCTTGTATCCGCTGATGTCAGACAGTCGAATACATCTCACTATGGTCCATCAATATGCCACCCTTGCGTACCAGAATGTCAAGTAACCAAGACAAACTACTTATTCTGACAATGCCGCAGCCATCCAGACAGACGTATCCTCATACGCTGTCTCGGCTGTGATCAGGTTTATGTCTCACTAGGTCAAGTTATCATATTGTCTTCTGCGATCTACTACACGCTGTATGATCGTCCCTATCGGTGAAACAAGAGGATACCATTATTACATACATGTAAGATTGTTTGACAGATAGGAGAAATAAATCGTCGTATACTCATTATAATAAATGTTTTCAGTATAAAAAACCCATCAGGAGAGCCTAAGTAATGTGCTCGTATATCCGCATCTTGGGTAATAGTAGTTCGTGTAGTACAGCCTAAGACTGGGTTTAGGTAACCATATCCGAGTAATAGGATGGGGACATTCCCTGAGGAGCTCAATGGCATTCATCGTGCCAAAGTCCTAGAGGCTGATTAAGTTCAGGCACGAGTGATAAGGATTGAGTGGTACTACTCAGGAATAATAAGATATTAATTGATTGTAGATAGAGCTTGTCAGAAGCTCCGATTAATTAATGAATGTCTGATAACCTTATATATGGGGATTCTCAATAAATGTATCTTGTTCTCATAACGTGGTAATAAAGGGGTAGGTCAGTATTAATTCTGTGGTGAAAAGGGATTAATATTAATTAATTAATTGTGTCCTGGGTTGTGGGCATGGGAATTAATTAATTTATAGGCCCACTTTATTATTTGCATTAGGTCCCAGGTTTGGCCCAAAGTAAATATGCTGAATTGAGCCCAGCAGTCCATTAGGGTTAAAACCCTAGGTCTATAAATAGACAGCTCTCTCTCACAAGTTGTAACACAACATAATTCAAATCAGTGAAACCCTAGAGAGAGAGAGCAGGGGGCGGCGCCTCTATCAAGCAAAGGGGAGAATTTCGATTCTGGCTTGCACATTTACAGATCTGTGTAATCCTTGTAGGGATTTGTCGGTGAACCGAATCACCAAATCCAAATAAATCGGATCGTTTTGTGGAGGTTGAGAGCAATAAACATACGATAATCCTAGCATGCTCCTATGAATTTAATGCAGTGGTTTTAGAGTTTTACCTTAACTCCATCGTCTCAGATCCGATCTTTCGCATTTGAATATACACTTTAATTCAACCACGCGATTCGATTAAATCTGCAGAAACAGAAATTAGCAAAACCAGTTTCTAGATTCAATCGAATAAAAGGAAAAATAGAAAGGAAGAAATCCTGTTCTCCAGATCAGGTCTTCAAATTTGTATCCCAATGCTGTTAAGATCTGCTACTGGTGAGGATTTCACACATCTGTGATGTGTAGGCCAGAGTCAAAATTCTCCTCCCTCTACACACAATGTGCGTCGCCCCCTCTCTCTCTTCCCTAGGGTTTCAACTGATTTGAATTTTGATAAGGTGGCTAGGGTTTCTGAGAGAGATATGTCTATTTATAGACCTAGGCTTTTAACCCTAATGGGCTACTGGGCTCCATTCAGCATGTTTAATTGGGCCAGACCTAGGACCTAATGCAAATAATAAAGTGGGCCTATGAATTAATTAATTCTCATGTCCACAACCCAGGACACAATTAATTAATTAATTAATATTAATTCTTTTTCACCACAGAATTTATACTGACCTACCCCTTTATTATCACGTTATGAGAATGGGCTGCATTTACTTGAGAATCCCCATATTTAAGGTTATCGAACATTCATTAATTAATCGGAGCTTCTGACAAGCTCTATCTACAATTAATTAATATCTTATATTTCCTGAGCAGTACCACTCAAACCTTATCACTCGTGCTTGAACTTAATCAGCTTGCAGGACTTTAGCACGATGAATATTATTGAGCTCCTCAGGGAATGTCCCCATCCTATTACTCGGATATGGTTGCCTAACTCCAGTCTCAAGCTGTTCTACACGAACTGCTGCTACCCAAGATGCGGGTATACGAGCACGTTACTCAGGCTCTCCACCATGGCAAGTCAAAGCAACAGTCAATCCGTGCATACCCCTGAACCTTCGTTAAGGTTTGGACTCAATCAAGATCGAGATCTTATATTCGCTGATGTCAGACAGACACATACATCTCACTGTGGTCCAATCAATACACAACCGCACGTATCAGCATATCAAGTAATCAAGACAGATTACTTCTTTTCGACTATGATGCAGCCTATACCGACAAACTTATCCTCGTACGCTATCTCGGCTGTGATAATATTTATATCTCACTAGGTCAAGTTATCATACTGTCTTCTGCGATCTACAACACGTCGTATGATCGTCCCTATCGGTGAGATAAGAGGATACAGTTGTTACTCGCATGTAAGTTTTTTAATAGATAGGAAATACAGTTGAATGTAAACTCATTGTAATAAATGCTTTCTGTATACAAAACCCAACAATCCTCACCAGTAGCAGATCTGAACAGCATTGGGATACAACCCTGAAGATCTAATCTGGAGAACAGATTTGTTTTCTTCTCTTGTCTTTAATTAAATCTTGAAATTGGAATCCATCTAATTTTTGTTTCCGCAGATTTAATTAATATAGCGTGGTTGATTCAAGATTTGTAATTCAAACGCAAAAGATCGGTACAGAGACTACGGAATTAAGGTAATCTCTATTATCCACACATTAAATTCAAATGAGCATGCTAGGGTTTTGTGAACAATAAACCATAAATTGATCCAGCTTATTTGGATTTTGTGATTCGGTTAACGAATAAATCCCTACAATTGGTATTAGAGCCAGGTTTCTGATTTATGGCTCTATTGCTCATAATAAATTCATTGATGCATGTATGAATTTTATTTTGTCATGGATGGTTTTTGTTCCTCGTGGCAACCCGTTTGATTCAGCCCGCGGTGGTTTATCCGTGTAGGGTTGAATTTGTTTTGTAAAATCACGAGAAAATCCGTGATTAGATTGGATTTGATAGAAAATTGTAATAGAATAGATTTTGTAATTTTTTATTCAAATATGTAATTGGACGGGTCGAGGCGAAGAACAAAGACAGAGCCGACGGACGAGGGCGGCGGATGGAGGCCGCGCGCGTGCGGTCGCTGCAGCAACGGCAGCAGCGGGCCGGCGGCACGGGGCACGCACGCGGCGGCGATGCTGGCGGTGACGTGTCCGTCGTCAGCGGGGGCTGGTCCTGTCGCGGTGGTTCGTGTTTTGGCGATTGGCCCAATTCGATGTAAATCCCTGGGGTTTACATTAGGGTTTGGGGTCAATCATCAAATCACAAAACCCAAAATCCCAAAAGATTTGGTGGTTGAAGATTTGGAGGCCCGAGAAGATTTGAAGAAGATTTGGATTTATCCAAATAAATTCAAATTTCAAATTGTAATAGATAGGATTTTATGGCCTGTTTTGTGTGGCCACGAGGAATTTTTGTTTGCCTTAATTTTCCTCGTATGATATATGTGATTTACTATGTGCGCATTAAGCATGTGTAGATAATAGAAAAAGCATGATTTACTGTTTTTATTATTTACAGCTTTCCAAGCATGCTTATGTGATTAATTTCTTGTTGGATTATATTTTGGAAATTTTTGGGCTTGTTTAATTACATGCAAAAATTTGGAAAATATAATGACAAAGAAATTATCTGTGCGCATATAAGAAACCTTTTTTTGGAAGAAAAATACTAAGCGGATTTTTTAATTAAAATCAATAGACCTCCACAAAACGGTCCTAGGCTGTAAGTGTATCTCTCGCTCTAGTAAACGTCTACGAGTGTAGCTTGCTAGTTCTTGGAGGTGCATGGGTACAGTTGTTGGGATTTCTAGACAAACAATTTAAATCATGTGAATAGTGGGAGGGTTTTTCGTAAACGTCTATGAGTGGAGCTTACGTAGATCTCTTTCATAAGTATTATAGGATTGATTTAAGTTATAAATAACAAAAGCTTTAAGGGCTGTGTGGTATGGTTACGTGCCATGCTAAATTGTCTCTTTTGGCCAGAGTTAAATTTGTGGTTAATCGCTTAGAAGCATCTTAGGATATAATGCAGTTGCTGCTTCCCTGTCCTTGAGATATGGCTTGGTATAAGGTTTTCACTAATTATTAATTTCTAGTGTCGAAAGGTTCCTGACATGGTAGTGAAATTAAAGAATTAGGGTTTAAAACCGCAGTTCTTGTTGAGGGTGACATCGTAAACGTCTACGAGTGTAGCTTGCGGTGGGAACTCTTGGGCAATTAGTGGAAAACATGTGTATTTGATTTATGAAAAGGTTTTCAATGCATTTGTTTTCGAAGTTCTGCATGTATGTTCTTGTTTAAGATTCTTTATTGTTTCAGATATGTCTATGTCTACTGTTGATCATATTCTTGCTCTCAATCATTTAGCTGGTCCAAACTTTTCTGAGTGGAGATATTGCATTGAGTATATCCTCCTGACTAAGAAACACTCGTTTGTTCTTAATATGATGCCGCTTGCCCAACGTTACCATAAAGTCTCTAGACGTGAGAAGGAGTTCTATGACAGATGGGTTGTATCTAAAGATTTTACTTACAAGTTAATCTCGGATAACCTGTCTAGAGAACTGAAGCTCAAGTACATGGGCTATTGTAGCTCTGTTGCGATCTGGATGGACTTAGTGGCCATGTATAGCGAAGTGGAACAAACTGTCAGCTGTGATCTCGTGAAAGACCTTGTCTGTAAGAGAATGGTTGATGGTAGTTCGGTGACATTACATGTGATGATGATGGATAACACAATGAATTGGTTCACACGTATAGGTAGATGTATCAGTGATCAGGTTAAGATCGATATAATCCTGAACTCTTTATCGCTTTCATTCTACGACTTTAAGAAGGATGTAGCTAAGAGAAGCGAGTACTCTTTCAAAGAGTTGCTTACTGATCTCTTAGCAGGACAGTCTTTCATACCTTCATGGGATTCTGAGTTATCAGATCTTTAGCACTGCTTGAGCACATTGAAAGATGTGGTTCATACTGTGTGCAAGAATATGACTGATCGCAGAATATGTGAGAGGAGGTTAAATGAGATGACGAGGGTTGGTGTCACTTCAAGTAAGAACGCATGCGGAAGCAAGGGACAAGGTACGTCATTTGCATTTGTAACGGAAACATGTTTAGCATCGGTTTCTACTCATTCGTGGGTAGTGGATACTAGAGCTACTGATCATGTTTGTTACATTTTGCAGGGGTTCACACCAAGGAGGGTGTTGAAGAATGACGAGATTACCATCTCGATGGGGAACGCGGCACAAGTGAGTGCAACTGCCATTGGAGATTTCACCTTGTACTTTGATGATTCTGTTTTGACTTTGAGAGATGTTTTGTACGTGCCGGATTTTCGGCGGAATCTTATTTCAGTTTCCAAACTTTACGTTGATGGATATTCATTTATTTTTTATAGTGGTGTTTCTATCATTGGTAATAACGGTGTTATCTATCGTGGGATGCTGAATAATTCTCTCTATGTTATTAACTGCAATCATAAGTCTTCCGCAAGTATTGCATGTAATTTATCCAAAATTAATAATCCTAGAAAGAGAAAACATACTTCTTCTGATAAGGATCTTACATATCTCTGGCACTTGAGACTAGGTCACATCAGCTTGAAGCGGATTCAGCGACTTGCAGATGACTGTACGTTGGACTTAGTCCAGGTTGTACCTTATCAAGTCTGCGAATCCTGTATCGAGGACAAGATGTCAACTAGGCCTTTTAAAGCTAGTCAATCTCGAGCAGAGGAAGTGTTGGAATGATCCATTCTAACTTATGTGGACCAATTTCCACACTGGCTCGTGGAGGGTACGAGTACTTCGTCACTTTCATTGACGATTACTCAAGGTACGGATACGTTTACCTGCTTCGCTACAAATCTGAGTGCTTCGAGAAATTCAAAGAGTTCAAGGCTGAGGTAGAAAAGAAGGTCGGGAAAACTATCAAGTCACTGCGATCTGACCGCGGTGGCGAATACATTGGTAATGAGTTCCTGCAGTATTTGTCAGATAACGGGATTACATCCTAGTGGACTGCACCGGGTACTCCCCAGCAAAACGGTGTAGCTGAAAGAAGGAATATGACTCTTCTAGAGATGGTAAGATCAATGATGAGTTATGCAAACTTACCAATTTCATTTTGGGGCTACGCATTGGAAACAACCGCTTACGTGTTAAATGTGGTGTCTTCTAAATCAGTTCCTAAGACCCCTTCTGAGCTCTTCCTTGGTCGCAAACCAAGTTTGTGCAAGTTTAGTGTATGGGGCTGTCCGGCACACGTACTGTCGAAAGAACCTGATAAGTTCGAAAGCAGGTCAAAGGTAATGTTGTTTATAGGGTATCCCAGGCAAACAAAAGGTGGTTACTTTTACTGTCCTGAGAGTCAGAAAGTCATTGTTAGCACCAACGCTAGATTCTTGGAGGACGAGTATGTAAGGAACCACAGGTCAAGGTGTGATATCGTTCTTCAAGAAATTGAAAACGAGAATGCTATTCCATGGGAAGGGGAACGTGCAAACATGGGTGCACCTGTGAGAGATTCAGCACCACAGACACGTTCTTCAGTGCAAGGTGCAGAACAACAAGTTACTGCACCTACTGCTGACACGGCACCGATGCCTCGTCATAGTGGGAGAGTTATTTTCCAGTCGGAAAGGTACATGTTTGTAAGTGAGTCTTCGGACTTGAGCCCGAAAGACGGACATGAGGACTCTGACCCACTGACTTACGAAAAGGTAGTGCAAGATAAGGATGTTGATAAATGGCGTGTCACCATGGATTCCGAAATTGAATCCATAACTGCTATGGATGTGTACCAGAAAATTGAATTGTCGGATGGCTTTAGGGCCATAGTGTGCAAATGGGTATACAAGAGAAAGAAAGGGGCGGATGGAGAAATCACGGCTTTTAAAGCCAGGCTGGTGGCAAAGGGTTATAGTCAGAAAGAGGGCATTGACTATGACGAAACCTTTTCACCCGTAGCCATGCTCAAACCCATCTGGATACTCCTTGCCATAGCTGCGCATGGATGTCAAAACCGATTTTCTAACCGGTTACCTTGAAGAAGGTAGGGACATCTATATGTGGCAACCTGAGGGCTACGTGCGCAAAGGCAAAAAAACATCTTATCTGGAAGCTTAAGAAGTCCTTGTATGGACTTAAGCAAGCTTCGAGGTCGTGGAAATTACATTTCAACGATGTGATTAAATCCTATGGTTTTTCACAGTTGGAAAACAAAAGTTGTGTTTACCGACTTTGTGTCAGTGGGAGCGTGGTTTTCCTTGCACTATACGTTGATGACATACTCCTATTTGGAAACAACGAGGGAGTGATGTCGGAAATCAAGTGTTGGTTATCCGAACAGTTCCAAATGGAGGATTTGGGAGAAGCTGGCTACATCCTTGGGATTAAGGTCATACGAGATCATAAGAGAAGGATGTTGAGCTTATCCCAGGCATCCTACGTGGATACTGTGATAGTCCGGTTCAGCATGCAACTCGCCAAGAAAGGCTTGCTACCTTTCAGACATGGCGTTCGTCTTTCTAATGGGCAGTGTCCTGAGACAGCGGGAGAAAGATGAGATGAGTCTTGTACCATACGCTTCAGCGGTAGGTAGCTTCATGTATGCGATGCTGTGTACCGGGCCAGATATCTTTTATGCCGTTGGCATGGTAGCAAGATATCAGTCTAACCCTGGACAGGCGCATTGGACTGCGGTAAAGCACATCCTCAAGTATTTGAAAAGAACTAGGAATTACTGCCTAGTTTATCAAAGAGAGGATTTGTGCCCTGTGGGTTATACAGACTCGGGTTTCCAAGAGGACCAGGATGAGAAGAAATCGACCTCAGGATATGTGTTTACCTTGGGAGGTGGAGCTGTATCTTGGAGGAGCTCAAAGCAGAAATGCATTGCTGACTCCACCAAGGAGGCAAAATATGTCGCCGCCTTTGAAGCCTCGAAAGAGGGGTATGGCTCAGGAACTACCTTTTGGAGTTAGGCGTGATTCCGAGTTTGCCGAGGAGCATCACAATTTATTGTGATAACTCTGGTGCAGTGGCGAACTCAAAGGAACCGCGGTCTCACAGGGCAAGCAAACACATAGAGAGAAAGTACCATATCATACGAGAGAACATATCGAGGGGCAATGTGCTGATCAAGAAGATTGACACTGTAGACAACCTTGCTGATCCATTTACAAAGAGCTTGCCGCAGAAAGTATACGAAAGACATATTCGTGAGCTGGGTCTGAGGTGGATGTCTACCACTGACAGTGGTTAACGAGATAGCAGGCTAGATAGACGCATTGTATACTCTGTAATAGCTTAGTTATGATTTGAGTATAAGTGGGAGATTGATGGGTTTTGTATCTCCTATCTGCAAACAAACTTACATGTATGTAACAATGGTATCCTCTTGTCTCACCGATCGGGACGATTATACGGCGTGTAGTAGATCGCAGAAGACAGTATGATCATTTGACTTAGTGAGACATAAACCTGATCACAGCCGACATTGTTCAGAATAAGTAGTCTGTCTTGGTTACTTGACATGCTGGTACGCAAGGGTGGCGTATTGATGGACCGCAGTGAGATGTGTTCGATTGTCTGACATTAGCGAATACAAGATCTCGTTCTTGATTAAGTCCAAACCCTAACGAAGATTTAGGGGTTTGCACGGATTGACTGTTGCTTTGACTTGTCATGGTGGAGAGCTTATGTAACGTGCTCGTATATCCGCATCTTTGGTAACAGCAGTTCGTGTAGTACAGCCTAAGACTAGGTTTAGGTAACCATATCCGAGTAATAAGATGGGGACATTCCCTGAGGAGCTCAATGACATTCATCGTGCCAAAGTCCTGCAGGCTGATTAAGTTCAGGCACGAGTGATAAGGATTGAGTGGTACTACTCAGGAATAATAAGCTATTAATTAATTGTAGATAGAGCTTGTTAGAAGCTCCGATTAATTAATGAATGTCCGGTAACCTTAAATATGGGGATTCTCAATAAATGCAACCCGTTCTCACAACGTGGTAATAAAGGGATAGGTCAATATTAATTCTGTGGTGAAAAATGATTAATATTAATTAATTAATTGTGTCCTGGGTTGTGGGCATGAGAATTAATTAATTTATAGGCCCACTTTATTATTTGCATTAGGTCCCAGGTCTGGCCCAAAGTAAATATGCTCAATTGAGCCCAGCAGCCCATTAGGGTTAAAACCCTAGGTCTATAAATAGACAGCTCTCTCTCTCAAGTTGTAACACAACACAATTCAAATCAGTGAAACCCTAGAGAGAGAGAGCAGGGGGCGGCGCCTCTATCAGTGCAGAGGGGAGAATTTCGATTCTTGCTTGCACAACTACAGATCTGTGGAATCCTCACCAGTAGCAGATCTGAACAGCATTGTGATACAGCCCTGAAGATCTAATCTGGAGAACAGGTTCATTTTCTTCTCTTGTCTTTAATTAAATCTTTAAATTGGAATCCATCTAATTTTTGTTTCCGCAGATTTAATTAATATCGCATGGTTGATTCAAGATTTGGAATTCAAACACGAAAGATCGGTACAGAGACTACGGAATTAAAGTAATCTCTATTATCCATGCATTAAATTCATGGGAGCATGCTAGGGTTTTGTGAATTGGTATTGTGAACAATAAACCATAAATCGATCCGGCTTATTTGGATTTTGTGATTCGGTTCACGGATAAATCCCTACAGGTATAGTAGGTGGTACCTGAGAGATGGGAGCTGCAGACACAAATTAATAATTAGGAGGAGGTAGCCTGTGAGCGTCCTGTCCAAAATTATATGCATCGGCAGTATGAGCCCTGAAGGTTCGGATAGCTAGCATCCTCAGCCTTAAGCTTTCTACTGTCATTTGCCTCCTTTCAGTTTGAGCACTCCATTCATCTGCCCAGGAACTCAAAAATCTTTAAATTTATAATATAAAATCAAATATATAAAAGGATACAAAATCACAATTAGCCTTGTATACTTAAGATTGATATACCTAAATAGATAATAGAGTATAAAATAACAAAATTTTAAAATTGCTAAGAAAGTCAGTGCCAATCTGGCCATCATGATCGAAAGATCTTCTGCATTAAGTTCATGCATGGCCAGATCAAATAGCCTCCATCTCCTGAACTCTTTCCACAACACATTACAAGGGATTGAACATTCAAGCAAGATTTCAGTATAGAACAAGTTGATTTCTTCAGTAACTCGTCGCTCTATCCTTTGTGAAATCTCTCCAGCCCATCGAAGGAGTATGACATCTCCAGTGTTAGCTGGCTTGACAGGTGAACACCAACTCATGAGCCGTTGAGAAGAAGACTCAGGTTGAGGGAGGCCAATGTAAGGAACCTTGACTTGAAATAAAGCAAACATATTATTAAAAACCATAAATTACCTTGTAATGATAATAGAAACCTTCAAGGTCTTGGAAAAACTCCAATGTTGAATTATTCTTAGTAAAAACAAACATAATGAAGATAATGAGAATGATTTATGTGCCCTAATGAGTTTAGTATTTATAGAGGAGTGAAAACATCGAAACAGGGTATTGGGCTAAAAAATCAAAAATAACCAAACTGGGAAAAATTCCCCTTCTCGGCCTCCATGTCGATCGACATAGAGTGTGTCGATTGACACACATGCAAGTCAAAATCCGGGCATTTAACTTCATGTCAATCGTCTCCCTTTTCCTTCGTGTCGATCGACACGATGCGTGTCGATCGACATGCATGCAAGTGTGTCGAGCCATCTTCCTATTTTGCCTTCGATCGACATCCGACCTCTGTGTCAATCGACATGCACCATATCGGTCGACACAGAGGTAATGCTTTGGGTTTTTGGCACGTCTTCCAACTTGGTTGACTTCCCGTGTGTCAATCGAAGCAGCAACTCTATAAAACTAGTCTCTTCTCATCTTTTGCTCACTTTTAGCCTCAAAAACCTACAAAACTTAGCATCACACGCATAACATCCTCTATAATACACTGATAAGCTCATTATTTTACTCGCTTATCTATAATATTTTCTACTATTTTATGTAGTTTTATTGAGTTTATATATATATTTTATGCATGAGTCTATATTGGGTGGTATTATGCGTACTTTGGTGTGTTTCTACAGGCTATAGGCCAAATTCCCTTGAAAACCGTTCCGAAAGCAGTGACGTGTAAGAGTAGCAGTGAAGATTTCTTCCACAAGAGAAATTCGGGCTATTGGCACATGGCAATGGATGAAGCTTTGAGTTAGCTCTCCAACGCAACTGGAATCGGGTCAATCGGAGTTCGGGAGAGGAAGTTATGACCAAAACCGTGAGACCGCGCATAAGGGGCCAGAGACCACGTCGATAGACATGAATCCACATCGATCGACGCCAATCAGCAACGATTGACGCGAGTCTGCTGATGCGGGAAATTTGTTGAAAATCGGATTTATTCATATCTTTAGTCCTAGATTTGATAGGATACACATCCACCCCTATAAATACTTAGTAAATTCGACTTTTTCGAGGGAGTTATCACATGCATTATCATCTTTTCAGTTTTTAGAGTTTGGAGACTTGGGAAACACGAAACCCTTTATTTTTCTTGTAAGTTCTTTACTTTTATGCAATTTAATATGTTTTCTTTTGGATTTCTATCTGCGATGAGTGGCTAGAAACCCTAGCGGGTTCTAGGGTTTGAATATTATTATGGATGCATGTTAGGATTAATTAATTAGGTTCATGATTCCTGTGTTTATTTTTTTAATTCTAGATTAATTCAAGGACTGAGAGGTGACGATTAATTTAGATGTCTAGCTATTGATAGAAGGACCGAGAGGTGAATATTAATAGTGGGATTAGGAATGCATGATACACTCTACACTATCCAAACAGATGTACTAGACTGTAGGAATTGAACTGATTCGTTCATCAGATTGACTAATTTGGTGTACTTGAGACCAAGCGGAGATAGTCACTAATTAGTAATCTAGGTTATATTTGCTAAACAAGGAAATATAGCATTATTGCAATATTCCACCTGTTAAATTAATTGGTTCCTACATGTTATCCATAATAAGAATGCTTCCCTAGAATCTGTGCTCTTTTAAATTTTATTTCAAAACCCTTTTAATTTTAAGCATTGTCATCTTTATTTTCTAATGCAAAAACCCTGATTCTGAATTCCTCAAACAATAAATTTTAGGATCATAATTAGTACATAGGATAGTTTCCCCACACAATTCCCCTGGATTCGATAACCTTAGGGTTTACAAATTTGTTTGTCACTGTTGCTATAATTAATCTGTAGATTTTACAGTGATCAAATTAGCGCCGTTGTCGGGGAGAAAAGCTGCCATTACTACTTTCAAGAAGATGTTTGATGAGTCACTCTACGAGGCCTGGAAGAGATACAAAGAGCTTCTACGACTCTGTCCTGGACATGGCATCGATCTGGAGATGCAAGTGTGCCATTTCTTTGAGGGTTTGAATCCTCACATGAAGGAGTTGGTTGATGCATCTGCTGGTGTTATACTGATGAAGAAGAGTGGTGCAGAGAGCATGAGGTTGCTGGCAGACATGGCGCTGAATAGCCACCAATGGCCAACCGATAAACAGATTTCGGTCAAAGTTGTGGAAGCCAAGCCAGAAATTGATATGGTTGCTGAGGTGAAAAAGCTCCGGGAAGAGATTGAAAAATTGGGCACAGCACAAGCTGCAGCAGTTATAGAGCCAAGCATGGCTATTATTCTGGTGGAGGCCGACTACATCAATCGGGGTGCAAGCAGTTCATCTGGAACTGCCGGGACGGAGGTGAACTACATTGGTGGTGGTTATCAAAATAACTACCGAGGCAATCAGGGGTATCATTACAACCATGGGCAATCTCACCCTGGTTTTTTGTATTCTAACCCTTCTGCTGCAGAACACCCTCCGTCTGGTTTTGATGTAGATATTGGAGGAGAAATCGTGGAAAGGAAGAACTCCGTGCTGGAGGAGACACTCGAGAAATTCATCAAGAGCTCGGATAGCCGGTTTGGGAAAGTAGAAACCGAGGTGAAGGGGATGGCCAACCACTTGCAGCTGATGACGAAACATCTTCAGATGTTGGACACCCAACTAGGCCAAATCGCCACTACCCTCAGCAATCAGCATAAGCCGGGACAGTTGCCAAGTACGACAGAGGTGAACCCCGCAAAGGAAAAGCCAGTGAATGCAATTACTCTGAGGTCTGGGACGAGCTACAAGGGTCCTGAGATGGCTGTGAACGATTCTGGAGGCGAAAAGGAGCAAAACTGCGCGGGATAGGGATCTGCGTCGATTGACGCAGAAGAGAAAGCCTCGTCAATCGACGCCACCCTACGTCGATCGACGCCAAAGTCTGTTCCAGGCGCCAGGCGCCAAGCTGAAGCAGTCTGAAGATCAACCCCCTCCTTTGCCTTTCCCACAGAGGTTTACGAAGCAAAAAGAGGACGAGAAGTTCTCCAGATTTGTGGAGAATCTGAAGAAGGTCAGCATCAACATCCCGCTGATCGAAGCACTGAAGGAGATTCCGGGGTACATGAAGTACCTCCGTAAATTGATGAGTGGAAAGAAGCAATTCATGGAGAACGAGACGGTGAAGATCCACGAGCAGTGCAGCCTGCTACTTCAAAAGCAGGTGCCCATCAAGAGAAGTGATCCTGGATGCTTCTCTATCCCGGTTGAGATTGGGGGACACACGTTCGAGTGAGTACTATGTGATACTGGGGCCAGTATCAACCTGATGTCGTACTCCATTTACAAACGTCTCAACATCGGAGAGATGAGGCCCAAGACGATCACCCTGCAGATGGCGGACCGGTCTGTATCCCGCCCGAAAAGTATACTAGGGGATGTGCTCATTCGCGTGGGCCATCTCATTTTTCCTGTAGATTTTGTGGTGCACGAGATGAAGAAGGACGAGAACATGCCCATGATCTTGGGGCGTGAGTTTCTCGACACTAGCGCCGCTCTCATTGACTATCGAGGCAGCGAGATCACACTCCGGGCGAATGATGAAAAGATTACCTTTGTGATCGACAAGAGCAAGATGAAAGCGGAGTGCAATCGAATCTCCACTACTGACAAAGGGGATGAATCTGAAGAGGAAGAAACAGCTGCCATTGAGTGGGAGTGAGGAAACGAAAGGGTGAAAGTGTCAACTACACCACCTTTTTCTGAGCTCACCACCATTATCAAAGACCAGAAAGTTTACAAGGTGGATGCCAAAGGTCGGCGAGTCTTGACCCGACCTCCCTGGCGGTGATTGGAGGTATCGTCGAGCTGTGACGTTAAATCAAGCACTTGTTGGGAGGTAACCCAACATTTTCCGTTTATCCATTTTAATTTTCATTTTTTTATTATTTCGAATTTCTATTATTTTTGCGCTAACAGTTATTTTGCAGTTTAATAAAAAGAATTTACAGCTCGACGTCGATCGACGCAGCTCGGCGTCGATCGACATCGAGCAACCGGCCGACGGGATACACTTGATCCGAGGAGAGGGTCACAAGAAGGCTTCACATCGATCAACGCCATCCGGCATCGATCGACGCGAAGTGCCAACAACAATTATTTCACGTCGTGCGATGTTCAAAGACTCCGGGGGGATAAAAAGTTGATGTCTGAGATCAACTACCAGGTATCGTTCCCTCTTTTGTCTGATTTTCAAACTTATTCCACTCTTCGAGTTGGAAATAAGTTTGGGGGGATGTGGACAAGAGATGGAACGTTCTATTTTTTATTTATTCTGCTTTGTGTATTTAATTTTTGCCCTAAATTTTAATTTTATTCTATTTTGTGGGGAAAAATTTTGAGTTTTGAAGTAACCCGAATGAGATTGTGAGATTAGAATCGGTTGAGGGTTGAGTTTGAATTGATTGTGATTGTGGTTAGATGCCTATGAATGTAGAATACCGCATGATAGGATTGATTTGAAACTTACACTTGCATGCCGATTGAGCTGATTTGAAATTGACTGTGGAAGAAAAAAAATTTGAACCCTTGTGTGAGATTTTGAGCCTTATTTCGTTTGATGTGAGATTCACATGTTTGTTTTTATTTCTCTAGAACTTGCCTATTTTCTGTGTTGAGATTGCATAGTGTGCACAAGTTTAGGAAATGATCTTAGGCCATCTTTGATAGCCCGATTCCCTAAACACTGTCCCTTCACATTAAATTTTCCCTAGTTAGCCACTTTTGAGCCTGTACAAAATTTTTCTTTCCTTGTCTATGAGATTAAGAAGAAGTATTGGTTTCTCTCATGTCTTGAGTTGTGGTATATGGGGCGGAATGATTGTGAGATGGAGATAAGAAAATGTAAATTAGTGGTGAAAAGATGTATGAAAAAGAAGCTCAAAGAAATAATTAGAATTATCATAAGCTCTCTGAAAAGATAAGAGTACATAAAATTATGTAAAGCGCATAAGAGATTCAAAATGAGCTAGAAAAAAAAAGTTGTGTATTTGTTGATATATTTGAGGAGATGTGGTGGATGATGATTGAGAGTGGTTGTAGTTTGTTGAGGTGGCCACTAAATGGATTCTAGTCACTTGACCATATTTCCCTACCTTATCAGAAAAAGCCTACATTACAACCTAATGAAAGTCCTTTTTGATTCTAGACTTGTGTGCACATTCTAGCAGTGGAGATATTAGGAAATTTGCAAGCCTATGGTAGAAATTTCTTCATACATGTTGTTGAGTGCTTTCATCTATACCTTAAACACTTGAGAGTTGAGCGATACACTTCCTGTGAGTTCTTCCACTGTTGATGAATTTTCCTTCTCTTTCAAATTACTTGTGTGTAGTGGGTTTTTTACCCTTGACTGTGATGAATCTTGTGAGGCATTGCACTTTAATCGCATGACCTTTTGATTTCTTTCTTGCCTATTGATTGAGGACAATCAAACGTTCAAGTTTGGGGAGTTTGATAAGCTCATTATTTTACTCGCTTATCTATATTATTTTCTGCTATTTTATGTAGTTTTATTGATTTTATATATATATTTTATGCATGAGTCTATATTGGGTGGTATTATGCGTACTTTGGTGTGTTTCTACAGGTTATAGGCCAAATTCCCTTGAAAACTGTTCCGAAAGCAGTGAAGTGTAAGAGTAGCAGTGAAGATTTCTTCCACAAGAGAAATTTGGGCTATTGGCGCATGGCAATGGATGAAGCTTTGAGTTCGCTCTCCAACGCAACTGGAATCGGGTCAATCGGAGTTTGGGAGAGAAAGTTATGGCCAAAACTGTGAGACCGCGCAGAAGGGGCGAGAGACCACGTCGATCGACGTGAATCCACATCGATCGACGCCGAAGACGAAGCCACGTCGATTGACGCCAATCAGCAACCATCGACGCGAGTCTGCTGATGCGGGAAATTTGATGAAAATTGGATTTATTCATATCTTTAGTCCTAGATTTGATAGGATACACATCCACCCCTATAAATACTTAGTAAATTTAACTTTTTCGAGGAAGTTATCACATGCATTATCATCTTTTCAGTTTTTAGAGTTTGGAGACTTAGGAAACACGAAACCCTTTATTTTTCTTGTAAGTTCTTTACTTTTATGCAATTTAATATATTTTCTTTTGGATTTCTATCTGCGATGAGTGGCTAGAAACCCTAGCGGGTTCTAGGGTTTGAATATTATTATGGATGCATGTTAGGATTAATTAATTAGGTTCATGATTCCTGTGTTTAATTTTTTAATTCTAGGTTAATTCAAGGACCGAGAGGTGACAATTAATTTAGATGTCTAGCTATTGATAGAAGGACTAAGAGGTGAATATTAATAGTGGGATTAGGAATGCATGATACACTCTACACTATCCAAACAGATGTACTAGACTGTAGGAATTGAACTGATTCGCTCATCAGATTGACTAATTTGGTGTACTTGAGACCGAGCGGAGATAGTCACTAATTAGTAATCTAGGTTATATTTGCCAAATAAGGAAATATAGCATTATTGTAGTATTCCACCTGTTAAATTAATTGGTTCCAACATGTTATCCATAATAAGAATTCTTCCCTAAAATCTGTGCTCTTTTAAATTTGATTTCAGAACCCCTTTAATTTTCAACATTGTCATCTTTATTTTCTAAGGCAAAAACCCTGATTTTGAATTCCTCAAACAATAAATTTTAGTATCATAATTAGTACATAGAATAGTTTCCCCACACAATTCCCCTGGATTCGATTACCTTAGGGTTTACAAATTTATTTGCCACTGTTGCTATAATTAATCTGTAGATTTTACAGTGATCATACACTCATGCATGAAAACAACTAATAAAAAAACCTAATTGCACTAAAATAAAGGAGAAAAACATCGATAAGTGAGTACAAATATGAGCTTATCAACTCTTACGGGCAATCTACTGTCGTGCTGAAGTTTCGAGGAAACTATAAACACCCCATTCCAATGACGATGAGGTTGTGTGGTGTGCCCACACTCCAAGGAGCTGCAAAGTGAAGGATGAGTAAAGGACTAGGCAAGTGAGCTTGTGGATTGAAGGACAAGGCATTCTTCAGTAAGCGATAGATTGTATGAGCACCTTGTAAATCCAACACTTAGTGGATTTCAAGACTTGTGTCTGAAGAGTAGATGTAGGACCTTTAGAGTCTGAACCACTATAACCCTTTGTGTTATTTACTGCTTTAATACTTGCTATCAGTTTACTTTCATTTAAAACTCAACACTCAAGTGTTGCAATATACTCTGAAAACTGACTCTAAGCATACTTGACATTAAGCATCTGAACTAAAAGATTTGACAACCCAAGCTAACTCTTCACCCTCAACTTGGATAAGTGCAAGTTTACCGAAACAACAAATTCAATTCCGTTGTGCTATTAAGTTTACTTTGATAAAAATCGGGACAAATAATATTTATATTACATTATAATAGAACCTGATTTTTAATCCTATCTCATTCCACAAAATCTAAATCGCCCAGCCCTTCCCGCAGCCATGCAACCCTTTGGCGCAGCCGTCCCCCGCAACAACATTCCATTTTTAGATTTTATCTGAGTACATTTTTCTTGGATTCCCCCCATATAATTGGTTGGATTAGTTCTGTTGATTCAGACGTTCTAAGCATTTCGATCGATTTTTAATCGAATAGACCGAAAGCACAATCCTAATATTATATCATTGTTCGGATAGACATGATGATCGACAATGAAGAAGTCTTGGATTTTATGGCTTGACAGTCATCACTAGAACTAATGCTCGACCACTTAGATGAGTATTTGAATAGGGAGTTACAGGTTTTATGGCATACTTGGATAGTGGTGGATCCAGAAAAATTTCGTAAGGGGGTTGAAATTATTATTATTATTATTTTTGCTCGCACCTTAACTTCAATCCTTTTATATCATATTTTTTCTTTTTTTCGTCATTTTTTCCTTTACGAAGGGGACTATCTATAAAATACCGGATCACGACACGAAAAAAACGTCAGAACCTTCCAGTGCACTTAGATCTTCACTAAACAAAGTTAATAATGAAATTTTATATATTTACACTAAATATGCGTTTAGTGAAAATTACATTTATAATATGGTTTTCGGTGATCCGTCCCATATAATTTTTGTGAGATTGTCTCTCTCAAGAACATCTATTCATAATTTATATGGAATTTGTACAAATCTTAATTGTTCGAAAACAAAATATTATTTTTAAATTAATAATATATTAGTGGTACAAATCCTAATAATTCAAAATACAATATTATTTTTAATTATACAAATTTTGTGTTATTTTTTAATTAAAACAAATTTTATTTTAAAAGAAAGGTCAAACAATAATATGGTCGTGGTACAATTGTTGTTGTAATAATATGATTTCTCGTCATCTTTTAACTAATAAATTTGAAATTTTATTTTTTGTTTAGTAATATTTCGTTTTTCTATAGAGAGACACTGATCGTCGGTAGTGGTACAATGAATTGCTTTCTTTCTACTTTATCAATGTATCTATTTACAACTCAATAATTTAAATCACAATGAGTTAGTTTGTTTTAGAATCTAGAAAACCACTTCGTAAATATACTCTTCATTTTACTCTATACAACCATCATATAAAAAAGTTTTTTTCTAAAATCTCGAATATAATCCTATTATTCACAACCCTTTTTTTCTTTACTCGTCCGCACCAGATTTGCTGACATTTTTGCCCAATAAATTTATGCAATTCATCTTTACCTAATTATACAATTTCATGTAGATTAATTCTTAAGTCTTATGATATATTCATAATATATGTTGTATCTTGTACAATAGATTTATGTTTATCCTATATCTCTCTAGATTTACACAGATTAGATTTACTTTGTTTAGTATGAATACATGTATTGTATTCAATTTTGTTTGAGTAAAATACAAATTATTATTTCCCTACATGGTATCAGCCAAACCTTGGAATAAACCCTAGTTTTTCCTCACCTTTATTCTCGATCGGCGCCCCCTCCCTTATTCCTCATGGTTGCGCTCGTCGATCCTTCCGAGCTACCAACCTTACCGCTGTCCATGATCATTCACATGGTGAATATCAAACTTACCTCAACAAATTATCTCATTTGGCATGCTCAGATTGAACCTTTGCTAATTACGCAGAACTTTCTTCCATATATTGACGGATCCCTTGCCGCACCCGAGCGCTTGCTTAAATCTTCTTCCAGCGCTCTTCCATCAATCCTGAATACTCTAAATGGTATTCCCGCGATCAGCTCGTCAAGTTATTTTTAGTTTCTACTTTAACCGAGGAATCTATGGTTGTCATCATCGGTTGCATGACATCCCGCGATGTCTGGACCGCCCTCTCTCGGTCTTATAGTCACTGCTCTAAGGCCCGAAAACTCAGTTTGAAGGAAGATATCTTATCTATGAAACAGGCCAGCCTTTCCGTGGCAGAATACGATCGCCGTTTCAAAGGGCTCTGCGATCAACTCTCGAAAATTGGTCGATCGATCGACCCCTCGAACAAGTCACACTGGTTTCTTCATGGCTTGGCTTCGTCCTTCTCCACGTTCACTAAAGCGCAAATGGCGCAAGATTTGTGCTTCCGTACTCTAGTTCGGATCACGTAGCTGTTGGTAAAGGTGATTGTCTTAACATCACTCTTACGGTGTCTTTTCCTATTTCAGATTCCTTAACTTTAAATTGTATCCTTGTTGTTCTTGCCATCACAAAAAATTTATTATTTGTTAGTAAACTAACTCACGACTATCCTGTTGATGTTTTGTTTACTGATGCGTAGTTTCACATTCGGACTCGGACAACCGGCAAGACACTCGCTACCGGCATACGTAGGCATGGCCTGTACGTTCTCCAGCGTCCGACTCTTGCCCTCACGGCACTTGCCAACACACGCCCGCCCTCCGCCTCTCTTGACACATGGCATAATCGCCTTGGTCATTCATCTTTCAAAGTTCTGCAGTCTCTCCGAAAGCTTGGCTTACTCTCTTTTCTTTCTTTAGAGTCTAGTCCTTGTCTATGTAATTCCTGTCAATTAGCAAAAAGCTCGCACTTATACTTTCCTCTTTCTGAAAATCGAGCTTCCCATGTCCTAGAACTTGTACATTGTGATCTTTGGGGTCCTTCCCCGATTACTTCAACTTCTGGATTTTGTTATTATGCAGTTTTCATTGATGATTTTCCCCATTTTTCTTGGTTTTATCCTTTACGTACCAAATCAGAATTTTATGACATCTTTCTTAATTTTCATGCATTTGTTGAAAATCAATTTTCATGCAAAATTAAGAAATTCCAGTCTGATGGCGGCACTGAGTTCACAAATCTTAGGTTTAAATCTCATCTAGCAAAAACCAGTATTCATCATCTCATTTCATGTCCCTATACGCCCTCTCAAGATGGTCGAGCTGAAAGGAAACATCGACACATAACTGAGATGGGTCTTTCTCTCTTATTCCACTCATCCTCTCTTTTATCCTTATGGGTTGACGCCTTTAGTACGACGGTCTATATAATAAACCGTCTCCTTACTCTGATTCTAAAAAATCTCTCACCCTATGAATTGCTCTTTAACAAGCCGTCGTCCTTAGCCTCCTTCCGAACCTTTAGGTGTCGTGTATTTCCATGTCTTCGTGACTACACTAAACATAAATTGCAGCCAAGCATATTGACATTGATTATCACTTTGTTCGGGAGTTGGTTAATTCAAATCGGTTATGCACGAAATTCATTCCCTCGGAGGACCAAGTTGCAGATATCTTCACCAAAAGCTTATCCAGAAAGCTCTTTGAATATTTTTGCTCCAAGCTTCGACTATATTCGTCTTCGCTTGCGGGGCGGTCTAGAGATATATTCATAATATATGTTGTATCTTGTACAATAGATTTATGTTTATCATATATCTCTCTAGATTTACACAGATTAGATTTACTTTGTTTAGTATAAATACATGTATTGTATTCTATTTTATTTGAGTGAAATACAAATTATTATTTCCCTACACTAAGTTCTATAAATTATATTTATAATTATATGTACTATTTAATCTGAATTGATTTAACTTCGATTCACATGGTTTACAATTTTTTTTGTTTTAATTCTCGTACCTGATCACTCTTTTATGTATACTATTTAATTACCTTGAGATCGACCAAATGAAAGTTGACAATGGATAAAAAATTTACAATACAATTAAGAGGTTATCCGACCAAGAAATCAATTAATTAACTTTAGAAAGAATAATTTGTGGATTTAATGAGTTGATAATTTGATCTTGATACCGATCTAGTGAAGGACTTTTTTTAATCTGCTTTATATCTTACCCGACCCATGAGAATATAACAGCTTTATGATATTTCATCATGAATTAATTAAAATAGTTACTTAATCACAAAGGCCGCTCTACCAAGGGACTTGACGGGTCGACCGCTCCCACGGAATTTTGAATTTATATACGGTTTCGATCCCACGAAATTAAGGTCGAGCCTCTACAATATACTAATTCTATATTTGCCCTTGCTGATGCAGGCATATAATTACATGTTAATTGAGATATAAATTTTTTACCTATGATCTATATTTTCTGCACTTGTTTATTGTCATATTTAATTTCTTTTTTATTTAAATGTGTATGCTTCAAACCCTTTGTGATTTGGTTTCGAAATAGTAGTTGAGAAACTACATTTGCAATACTGTAGAGATTTCGATAATTTATTACATGTGAGATGGATAATCTTATTTGTTATAATAACATTTATATTACGCTAATAATTGTATCATCAATTACACTCCTAAAACTCTATAGTCCATAATTCCATGTGTCGACGCAGCTTCTTCCACATATTAATGTTGTAGAATTTTGAGGAACACATCCTTAAATTTGTTTTGTTCTTCAAAAAAACACGAAATTGTCACATTCATTCAAATAATGGACAAAGGTCTGAGAACAATTTCCAAGAGTTAAATGGTTCCATAAGTCATAGTGATAATCACAAAAATTATTTAAACTATAAAGACAAACTAACAGTTCTTTTTCTCAAAGGAGTATCAAATTTGGCAACTACTATTGCCATATTTTCTATTTTACTAGAGAAATTGATCGGAATATCATTTTCAAAACTTTTTATTGAAATAATATTTTTATAATTTATGATTATATCCATTATATAATATCTTTCAAAAAAAAAATTCTTATTTTCTATCATTTTGGAGTATATATAAATTTATATATGCTCTAATATATTTATATTTTCTCTGTTCATAAATGTACCAATTGTTCTTCAAAATAGTGGTTAGGGATGTGCACGGTCCAGTTTGACTGGTTTTAATGGCGATTTATCAGCCAAACCAATAGTTATACTAAAAAATTTCGTAACTTAAACCGGCCAAATCATATTAATTATAATGGTTTGGAGCGGCCGGTTAAACGGTTTAAAAGATTATTTAACTAATAGTGCAAATAATTAAATTAATATATCATTTTAACTATTTTGAATATTAATGCAATGAATTATTCAAAAACCAAAATAACATAAATATATTTCGTTTATCATTGATTATAAATTGGAGAGATATATGTTAGAAAAATAATGTGATTGCATTTTCAAGAAAATAATAAAATAGAAGTTGATTTATAAGTGTACAATTCGAAATAATATAAATATTGACATATATATTGATATAAACGATATTTTAACTTTCTATTAAAAATAATATTTAACTATCTTTATTATATTAAAATAATTTTATAAATAAACGACTAGTTTTACCCTTCGATTTATCGGTCAAATTAAATCATCCAATTGAAAATTTTCAAACCGATCGATCTAATGACTTCTCTCAAACCATCACAACCCACTAAATTAATTTGGTTCCTCGATGCCGCCAAATCCAATTTTGCATATAAATAGCTAGGTAATTCATGTTTTTTCACGAATATCTAAACGGAAAGGTAGGTTGCAATTGTAGCGAATAGTGAGCGCCAGTATGATTTCCCAAATTCCCCTAATTTCATTATTTCTCACCTTCATCACAACTCTCCTCCTCAAAATCGTGAGGAAAATTAAAAAAGCAGCAAAACTCCCCCCAGGGCCTACAAAGATTCCGGTGATCGGCAACCTCCACCAGCTCGGAGAACTGCCTCATCGATCCCTCCGACAACTCTCCAAAACATACGGCGACCTCATGCACTTGCAGCTCGGATCCGTACCTGCGTTAGTCGTCTCATCGTCGCACACAGCTCGCCAAATCTTCAAAAACCACGACCTCGTCTTCTCCGACCGGCCCCCTCTGTATTCAATAAAAAAGTTATCCTACAACTACTCCAGCGTCTCCACGGCTCCCTACGGGGAATCCTGGAGACAGCTGAGGAAGATCCTAATCCTCGAGCTGATGACAGCCAAACGAGTCGACTCGTTCCGAGACATACGGGTTCAGGAAGTGGCTCGAATGATCGAGCGCATATCCTGTTCCGTTCCTAACCCCGTCGACCTGAGCTCGCTGGCGTTTGCTCTGTCTAACACCGTCGTCAGCCGCGCCGCTTTCGGGGCGACCAGCGTCGACGTCGTTGATTGCAGGAGTTTCCAGGAGCTTTTTCGTGAGGTGCAGCAACTGGCGGGAGAGTTCAATGTGGCGGATTATTTTCCGGGATTGGGGTGGATTAATAGGATCAACGGCGTGGACAGGCGGATGGATGAGAATTTCCGGGATTTGGATAGGTTTTTGGACAAAGTAATCGAGGATCATCGTGGTCGGGTTTCGGAATCAGAGAATGAAGATATCATTGATGTATTGCTTCGAGTTCAGAAGGATTCTTCTCAGACAATGAGGATTACGGATGAACAGATCAAGGGTTTGCTGCTTCCCGTAAGTCTATCTGCTTTCATTTTAACTATATATATAATTATAGTAAAAAAAAATTATGTAATGTAATTATAATTATAAGTAAAATCAGTACATCTATATAAAATAAAACCCCTCTCCAACAAGAATTTCCCGCCATAATGAATTTTCCAAAAATAATTTATCAATATATTCAGTAATATTTAATTCATGAATGGTAAATGCATAAACACTTCAATTATATATTAATTATTATATTATATTTGATATTAAATATAATTAATAATTATTTAATAATAAAGTATAAAACAACGTATGTAAATTGCGCATCATGCATAAGACAAATTTGTATATATTAAATGGGCGTGTATCAAAGGATGAATATAGGATTTGTTTGTTCCACAACTTCTGGTTATGAGACCAACAAATATATTAAGATATGGATAAGAATGTCGAAGAAGAGGCTGCAAATTAAGTTGTTGCATTCAACCATTTTTCTACACATGGTCCTGAAATTACTTTTGCTATATATATATATATATAGCACATCCTGAAATTACTTTTGCTAATCCTACTCGGCGTGAACAACTAGGGATGGTTCGGTATACCGAATATTTTTCTTCATACCTTATATCTTACTGAAATTTACGGTATGAAGAAAACTTATACCGTTACCGTATCAAAGTTTTCGGTATATCTTAGTTCGGTATACTGAATTTTCGGTATGATTTCGGTATGAGTCACTTTGGTTTCGGTATGAGATAATTTATATACTATTACTTTTGCATATTGAATTCCTGAAATGATTTCAATATGGTTTTGGCATGACATAATTTATATACCATTATCTTATCATTCTTTCAATATATCTACCGTTAACATACCGAAAATTTTTTATATACGTTGATTTTTGTGATTTTTTCTGTTGATATATAATTAAGAAATATGTTTATATCATGAAATAGACAAAAACTTGAGTTAGGCACGCTTAAACGGTTTAGGCAGGTTTTATCCATATTCAAATGGGTTCACCCATCCCAAATAGTGTTTATTAATCCCCAATTAGGGTATATTAGATGGGTTTAGCTTTGGTTAATGGATAAAACCCGCCTAAACCGTTTAAGCGTGCCAAACCTGAGACCTTTCCCATGAAATATTGTTAGGTGAAAAGAGAAGATATGACTTCATTGTTAATTTATATGATTTTATTTTAAATTTATTATTTTAAAAAATAATAAAAACAAAAATATTATTATATTTTTGGTACGGTATGTGTCGGTATACCTTCAACATTGGGATTGTAATACCGTTACCGTACCGAAAATTTTTGGTACAATATGATGTGTTACTAAAAATTACGACATACCAAAAATTTGATAATTTTGGTATTTTTTCGAAACAATATGACCGGTATTTCGATATTTCGGTATTTTTCCCCATCTCTATTAACAACTCGAGTAGTTTTCGAGCCTGAGCTTCATCATACTTGATTCGATAGGTTAGTGAGTCTTATCAAATTCGAACTTGAGTTGAACTTGAGTTTGAATAGGCTCACGAGTCTTATCGAGCTTTATATAATTTAATTTGTTATTCCTAAATTTATTATGTAATAATAAATAATTTTAAAAATTTATTAAATTTTAAAATAAATAAAAAAGTCTCGAATTTGATCGAGCCAAGTCGAGCTTGACGAGTTTGACTCCGAGTCGAGCTCGAGCTCCAACCTAGCAATAGTCGACTCAGCTCGGCACGTGATCACCCCTAATCTTTCGTTTCATTGCTTGTTGTTTTTTCTGGTCCAATAATTCCACTTATCCTAGTGAATTTACGGATTTACTGGACCACAAGCTTCTCAGCTCAAGCGTTTACTTTTCTAGTTAGAGACCAAGCTTTTGGTAAGTGTCATTGAGTCGTCCATGTCTTGAAAATTCTTTAACTTAAGAAAATAATATTAATCGTCTACTTCCAAGAGAAAAAAAATTGGAAGAATTGTGTAGCTGTGAGAAGTTGGAAAAATTGTGTAGCTGCAGAAAATTGTGTCTGCTTCTAGATTTTAGGATTAATAAAGAACTACATTTGTAACAAATTATATATGAAAAAAGTGTTGGGGAAAAGTAGTTAAATTAAAGATGTTTGTTAGTTTGAAAAGGGCTGATTAATTTTAAATATATAAATTGTCAGGGTCTTTGATTATTAATATATTTTTTTATTTTAAAGTACATTAATTACATATATATGTGTACAAAATAAAATATGTCAAAATTAATCCAATTAATTTGATCTCATTTTCATCGCCGTCATAGATGACATATCTGCAATGAAAGTGATTTGGTCGAAATCTGAAGCTTCTTGATATGTATGTATATACGAAGTTAATCTATTCTTAAAATATAGTAAAACTAAAATAAACGCTGAAAGCTTTTATATTTTATAAATTATTTTTTAAAACTAAATAGTAATAATAAATTAACAGTGTGGCATACCTTTCGGACGGCCTCAACACCGTCACTGTTGTTAGCTTAACTCTCTCGAACTTGAAATCATCTATTCAAAATAATAATATAATTATTCTTGTCAAAATGTATCTATAATTTTTTTATTTATCAATATAATTTTTAGTAATATAATGAATGAGAAAAGTTGGTAGCAATAATAATTGTGTCAACTTTCATCAATATTTTAAAGAATTAGGTTTTTAAAAATATATTTAACTTTTAAGAATTATTCAAGTATTTTTAGTTTAGGGATTTTTGTTCCAATTTTATCATTTGGCTGGAAGTTTTATTTCAAATGCATGTTTATTTCATTAGTAAATTTTATCTATGGAATAGATTCTCTCGATAAAATAAAAATATGAGATAAAAAATTTTAATAAAAAATATTTGGGATAAAATTTCCGAAAGAAATAAAAATGTAAGAAAAAAAACTCATTAAAAAAATTTGGGATAAAATTCTCTAAAATAAAAAATGACTCAATTTCGTTCGATTTATGTATATATATGGGGGAAGGTTTTAGGTTAGGCATGCCTAATCATTTAGGCGGATTTTATCCATTAACCCAAACTCAAACTCATTTAATATACCCTAATTGGAGATTAATAAACTCTATTTGAATAGATAGGTGAACCCATTTAGCTATGGATAAAACCCGCCTAAACCGTTTAGGCGTGCCTAACGCAAGTTTTTACCTATATATACAGGATATATTTGTGGCCGGAACTGATACATCAGCAGCAACAATCGTATGGACAATGGCGGAACTCATAAGAAATCCAATCATCAAAGAGAAAGCGCAGAAAGAGGTGCGGCAAATCGGCAAAGGAAAGGCGAGGCTCGAAGAAACGGATCTCCCCAAACTCAAATACCTAAAACAAGTCATCAAAGAGTCGTTCCGGCTCCATCCACCAGCTCCATTGCTGGTGCCGAGAGAAACCACGGACCTCTGCATCCTCGACAACGAATTCGAAATCCCCGCCAAAACCAGGGTTATCATCAACGCAGCAGCCATAGCTACGGACCCGAGGGTGTGGGATAACCCCGAAGACTTCATGCCGGAGAGGTTTGAGAATAGCCAGGTCGATTACAGAGGGCAGCATTTCGAGCTGCTGCCGTTTGGAGCTGGACGAAGGGGCTGCCCCGGGATGAATTTCGCGATTCCGATGGTGGAGCTGGCGTTGGCGAATCTTCTGTTCTGCTTTGATTGGAAGCTTCCAGATGGAATGTCAGCTGACGATGTGGATATGGTGGAGGCAACTGGGATTACTATGCATAAGAAAACTCCACTTTGCTTGGTAGCCAACTTCTCCTGTGCATGAGTGCCATCTTTTATTTTCCAAATTATAGTACAACTTAAATTTAAATTGGGAGAGGTGTCCTCGACATATCTCATATGTCGTTATATTGTAAAATAATTCGGGGATTGCTGAATCAAAACTTTTAAATGCAACGCCAAATCTGATTTTTAGAAGAAAAATAGGATGTGCAATCCATATATATCTAAACAATTATTAGGGTTGTTATCTTATGATATCTCTACGAACCAGATGAAAAACTCACAAGAACAGCAATACAAAAAACACAATCAACACAGAGAATTACGTGGTTCGGTCAAATCACAGCCTACATCCGCGGAAGGGTGAACGAAGATTTTATTGATGATTTTTTTTGGAGAGCAGATAACTTCACGATTCTATCTGCATAAAACTGACCGATACAAATAGAACCAAAAATTGAAAAATAAAACTGCTTGCAACCAACTCATCTAACCGTTGCTAATTCAACGGCTATGAGTGAATCAAAATGGCAATATTGCTGAAGATATTTGGAGGCAATTCTCACAATTCTCCACCTTGCCGACAAAGTATCTAATTGGTTCCAAGATCTGTAAAGAAGAACTGAAAACACTGCAATTAATTATGTCTATTACAGCAAGTTTTTACAACTATATCTGCATGTACTGCTAGTACGCGAACAATTGAAATATAAAGAAATTAAATAAATTAAAGAAAAATAAAACGGGATAAATCCCAACCGAGTCGAGGAAGCCCTCTTCCCGCAAGACAAATTCGCTGACGTAGTGCTCGTCTAACGGCGGTTTGTCCCCAAAGGTAAAACGACTTCGTCCTTTACGATGCAGCACCACAAATCGCAAAGGCTCCGGCGAACTGAATAGAGGCGAAACTGAGTTGCAGAAGAACAACAAAAAAGATGCAACAATATGAGGGAAATGTTGCAGTATCTCTGGCTACGTGAGTTGTCTGATGTTTGGGGAATCGGGGACAGGAGACAACACAACGCATGTCTATTTATAGACATGTTCACCCAAGGGGAGCCTATCTCAGCCATCAAGGTTGGACCGTTACAAGGCATGAGACACGGTAACCGACGCCATCAATGGAGTCGTTACAACTTTTGAATGCAATTTCAACAAGTGTAAAATGCATTCAAACTCATGTGTGTAATTCCCCATGTGCAAAATGTGGTGTAACTGTCCACATTCAAATTACAACACATGTTTACACACCTCAAAATATAGATTAATTACTTTAATCTATCATTGTGGGACACTTCGTTTATTACATCTCACTTTTGTAATAACCCACCAACCGTGTCACTTCGTGGACTCATTTCTCACTCACCGAAATTCGGATTTGAGAAAACAAATATACCACGATCATCTACTCTTCGCGTAGATTATGTTGGTAATATTTAATTACGACGAAATTAAATATTTTACATCGAGAATTTACCACAAAGTACCTGAATTACCAACAATCCCCCCATGAGTGGAAATGCCCAAATGCATGATGCATAGCCAACTCAGTTTCGAGAACTGTTAATGCACCTGAACAGGTAGGTTATGGCTTTGAACCGTTCATCTTCAATGTCGTCGGGCACACTGGCGGCTTAGTGGTAAGAATACCTTGAACTAATCCTCCATCGTGTGTACCGAGACAACAACATTGAAACATTAAAATTTCAACCTCTATTCGTTCTCACGTTTGGTTCCATTACTGGCCATGGACACCCCCTTTGAATTCATAAGTGTTCATTTGAAGCGGCCCCCACTTCCACTTATATAGGTGACCTCCTATTCTGAGCATTCCTGCCTAGCTCAACCATCACAAGGTTTTCAGGAGTCATTAAAAGTCACTTAGGACTTAACCTATACCACATGCAGGTTCATAACACCTCACTTGCTATCTTTAGGGAAGGGTAGATAAGCCATTTTCCAAGGCATCGCCACTAGAGAAGACATTATCTTATCGGTGTTATCACTCGAACTTATGTAGTTTAGTTGTCCCATTGAACCTAGTTCTTGGGATCTCCAATCATCTAGGTTGGGTATCCACTACACTCATTCATAATGTGGATTTCAATCCCATTTCCTTTAGCAATTTGCACATTTGATCTCGGTTTAACCCTTTGGTTAGCGGATTCACAAGGTTATCAATTGATTTCACATAATCAACGGATATCACACTATTCGAGATCAATTGTCTAACGGTATTATGTCGACGACGTATATGTCTCGACTTACCATTGTACACATTATTTTGTGCTCGACCGATAGCCGCTTGGCTATCACAGTGAATCATCACTGATGGCACAGGCTTGTTCCAACAAGGAACATCCTCTAGAAAGTGTCGAAGCCACTCCGCTTCTTCACCTGCTTTATCTTGAGCGATAAACTCCGATTCCATCGTGGAACGAGCTATACAAGTTTGCTTCGTAAACTTCCACGACACTGCCCCCACCGATCGTAAACACGTATCCACTTGTGGAGTGGGAGTCATTTGAATCAGAGATCCAATTTGCATCATTGTACCCTTCAAGTACAAGTGAAAAACTTGTATAATGCAAACCCAAGTTAAGAGTATACTTCAAGTATCTCAAAACTCTCACAAGAGCCTTCTAGTGATCATTATTGGGATTGCTCGTGTATCGGCTCAATCTTACTATTAATGGCTTCTTTCCATAGTGAGGCATCAGGTCTAGCTAAGGCATCTTTAATGGTTCGAGGCTCATCATCTAACATATAGGTGATGAAGTCCGGACCAAAACTTTTAGCCACTCTAGCCCTCTGACTACGTCTCAGTTCTTCATCTATATGAGTAGAACAAGTAGCCTCTTCATATGTCCTTTTTCTAGACATAGTCGGTACATCTTCCTTAACTTTACAAGGATAGATGTGCTCAAAGAATATAGCATTCCTTGACTCTCTATAGTGGTGCCTTCGGTCACATTCGGATTATCCAATTTGTGCACCAAAAATCAATAGGCAACACTATTCAAAGCATACCCTATAAAGATGCAATCGATTGTTTTAGGTCCAATTGCAACTTGTTTGGGTAAAGGTACTTCGACTTTTGCTAAACAATCCCACACCTTTAGATACTTGTAGGAAGGTTTTCGACATTTCCACAACTCATAAGGTGTCTCCTCTTTCCCTTTAAGAGGTATCTTATTCAAGATATAGTTAGCTGTCAATAAAGCCTCTCCCCACATATTTTGGGGTAACCCCGAACTTATTAACAGGGCATTCATCATTTCCTTTAGTGTCCGATTTTTTCTTTTGGCAGCACCATTGGACTGAGGTGAGTAAGGTGCCGTTGTTTGATGAATAATGCCCGAAGCGGCACATAATTCTTCAAACGGTGCAACATGCTCTCCACCTCTATCACTGCGAATCATCTTGATCCGAGTACTCAATTGATTTTCAGCCTCTTCTTTATAATTTTTAAAGGCATCAATTGCTTCATCTTTACTTTTCAATAAGTAGAGATAACAATATCTGGTGCAATCATCGATAAAAGTAATAAAATACTTTTTCCCACCTCTAGTTTGCACCAATTTGAAATCACACAAATCCGTGTGTATCAACTCTAGAGGTCTAGTGCTCCTCTCAACTGAATTAAACGACGTTCTTGCCTCAACACAAACTTCACATTTAGTTTGTTTAAATTCAGCCACTTTTAGTAAATTCATATTTACTAAACTCTTTATTGCATTAAGATTTACATGTCCCAATCTGACATGCCACAAAGAAGAGCACTCAATCAAATAAGAAGAAGAAGATTCAACTTTATTGATATTCTTTCTGGCTAGGCGTCGTGCCATTACATTCAACTTGAGATAACCTCTACCTAGGCACACAAATCATCCCAATCACTATCGGGTTCAACATCATTGGCATCCATTTTTGCTTTCCCTTTATTTTTGTTCTTAGGCTTTTTGCATTGATTCGCCATATGCCCACTTTTGCCACAATTGTAGCAAACACCCTTGAACTTAGGTTCTTGAATCACAATCCCCTAGTTCAACGAGTTGGGTCTTTTTCTTTTATTTGATGGACCAACATGTTCCATCAAATTAGCCTTGGCATCCATAGCACTCGGCTTAGGATCCGCCTTTCGATTGTACTCTTCAATACGAAGCTTGACAATCAAATCTTCAAGAGACAACCTTTGCTTATGCTTAAGGTAGCTCTTGAAATCCTTCCACGAAGGATTCACTCATCACCACAATGGTGAACTCATCCGGTAAGACCATCCCTTCGACATAAACACAATGCATAATGCACTTGTTTCATGACCGACCGAGAGTCTACCATTTTGTACTCAAGGTACATGGCCACGACATACATTTTCGTGCCAACATTTTTTTCCCTCTTTCATAGTGTTTGGAATTACATTACAATAGATCATTTACTATGAATCTACCAAACTATCAAAATAAATTTTTTGACAACATGGACTCTTCCTCCAATATCCACCTTCTCCATTCATCATTTTAAACTTTGAGGAGATGATGGAATCATCATTCCACAAGTTCCCACAATTCCACGATTGCAAGAGACATTGGAAGAGCATACACAAGCCCCAAATTCAATCTTGAACATGAGTGGAGCACTTGTTGCCCCTTCAATTCCACAACATTGACATCATCCTACACAAGGAACATGTCAAAAATAAATATTTTTCCACAAATATACAAAGAGCAACAATCAACGTTAGATTAAATATCAAAACAATCATTCGATTGTTGGAGGGTTCAATCATTCGGATTGGGCATTAGGAGGGAGTTTAGGTCCATTGTTGGAGTTGCTTCCTCCACCACCATTGAGAGTATGATCATTCATCCTTGATCTTGAGAAGTATTAATTTGTCTTGCGATTGTTGGTTCCAAGATCTGTAAAGAAGAACTGAAAACACTGCAATTAATTATGTCTATTACAGCAAGTTTTGACAACTATATCTGCAGGTACTGCTAGTACGCGAACAATTGAAATATAAAGAAATTAAATAAATTAAAGAAAAATAAAACGGGATAAATCCCAGCCGAGTCGAGGAAGCCCTCTTCCCGCAAGACAAATTCGCCGATGTAGTGCTCGTCAAATGGCGGTTTGTCCCCAAAGGTAAAACGGCTTCATCCTTTACGAGGCAGCACCGCAAATTGCAAAGGCTCCGACGAACTGAATAGAGGCGAAACTGAGTTGCAGAAGAACAACAAAAAAGATGCAAAAATATGAGGGAAATGTTGCAGTATCTCTGGCTACGTAAGTTGTCTGATGTTTGGGGAATCGGGGACAGGAGACAACACAACGCATGTGTATTTATAAACATGTCCACCCAAGGGGAGCCTATCTCAGCCATCAAGGCTGGACCGTTACAAGGCATGAGACACGGTAACCGACGCCATCAATGGAGCCGTTACAACTTTTGAATGCAATTTAACATGTGTAAAATGCATGCAAACTCATGTGTGTAATTCCCCATGTGCAAAATGTGGTGTAACTGTCCACATTCAAATTACAACACGTGTTTACACACCTCAAAATATAGATTAATTACTTTAATCTATCATTGTGGGACACTTCGTTTATTACATCTCACTTGTGTAATAACCCACCAACCGTGTCACTTCGTGGACTCATTTCTCACTCACCGGAATTCAGATTTGAGAAAACAAATATATCACGATCATCTACTCTTCGCGTAGATTATGTTGGTAATATTTAATTACGACGAAATTAAATATTTTACATCAGGAATTTACCACAAAGTACCCGAATTACCAACATATCTCACCTCCAGTAAATAAGAAAACATCATCGACTATTCGACTTCCCTTCTCTATACCCCATTAGTCCATTACAGAGCACCCAAACAGCAAACTATGTTCCGATATTCATAAGTCTAAGGCAATGCTTGAATTTAGCAACTGGTAAGGCCTTAGTCAATACATCTGCTGCGTTATCATCTGTAGGGACTTTGATCACAACAACATCTCCCTTATGAATTATATCCCTTATGAAAACCTCACATCTATGTGTTTCGATCTCTCATGAGACACTTGATGTTTAGTTAGGCAAAGGGCACTCTGATTATCACACATTATTGGAACTGTTTGCTGCACAACTCCAAAATCAGCAATTAATCCTTTAAGCCATATACCTTCCTTACACGCCTCTGTCAATGCCATGTACCCAGACTCTGTTATTGATAAGGCTACAACTGATTGCATAGAGGACTTCCAGCTGATTACTGATCCGAACAAATTGAATATGTATCCTGTCTGAGATCGTCTAGTGTCAATGTTTGATGCAAAATCAGCATCAACATACCCAGCCAAAGGATTACTTCCAGCCTCACTCTTTCCATCAAAGTGAATACCAATCTTTGGATTTCCTTTTAAGTATCTCATTATATATTCCAGACCTCTCCAATGATTTTTTCCAGGATCGAACATATATATGCTCACTTTACTAATTGCAAAAGCCAAATCAGGTCTTGTGCAAACCATTACATACATGATGCTGCCAATTGCATTGGCATATGGGATCTTACTCATTTATGCTCTTTCATCTTCTGATTGAGGTTTATCTTTATCGCTGAACTTCATATGTTGAGCAACTGGCATAGAAACTTCTTTAGATTCATGCATGTTGAATCTCTTCATCACCTTTTGCACATAATCATGCTGAGAGAGCTACAACTGCCTATTCACTCTGTCCCTAGTTATATCCATCCCAAGAATTCTTCTTGCATCACCTAATTCTTTCATCTCAAACTGAAGTTTCAGCTTTGCTTTTAGAAGCTCCACCTCATTTTTGCTTTTGCTAGCAATGAGCATGTCGTCAACATATAACAAGAAATAGATGGGAGACTCAACTTTATCCCTCTTGCAATATACACAAGTGTCATAACTAGATCTATTGAAATTAAGTCTACCCATGTACTCATCAAACTTGAGATACCATTGTCTTGGACTCTGTTTATGACCATATAAGGATTTCTTAAGAAGACATACCTTATTTTTATTTCCAGGGAGTATGCATCCCTCTGGCTGGGACATGTAAATGGTCTCCTTCAGGTCACCATGGAGAAAAGCCGTTTTCACATCAAGTTGTTGCAACTCCATATTATATTTGTTAACCACAACAAGTAAAATTCTGATAGAATTATGCTTAACAACAGGTGAAAAAATTTCATTGAAGTCTATTCCTTCCTCCTGTGTAAAACCCCTTGCTACAAGCCTCGCTTTGAATCTCACTATCTCTGATCCTATTACCTCAATTTTCTTTTTGAATAACCATTTACAACTTACAACCTTCTGTGATGTTGGTCTGTCAACTAGAATCAAAGTCCCATTCTTCATCAAGGAATCAATTTCCTCTTTCATGGCTTTGATCCATTCTTCTCTATATGCTGATTTGACTGCCTCATAGTAACTTTGAGGATCTTGATACTCCAACTCTTCTGCAATGCTGAGAGCATAATACATCATATCTGCCTGACCAAATCTATTGGGAGGGTGAATACTTCTTCTAAATTTGTCTCTTGCGAGTTGATATTGGCTTAAATCTTCACTCTGATTTGGCTTAACTTCTTCATCAACTTCTGGTTGTTCTGAGACATCTTCATCTTCATCATGGGAATTATGTTGATCAGATGACTCCACCTCAACTTGAGTTTTCGCTGATGGTATGTCATCAATTTCTGTGCCTTGATCTGAGTTATTTAGGTAAGGCATTTGATGCTCCCTAAACCTCACATCTCTACTGATGATAACCTTGTTCTTTCCAGGTTCTGTACACCAGAGTTTGTAACCTTTGACACCCTTGGGATAACCAATAAATACACACTTTAATGCCCTGGCTTCCAGTTTATCTTGTCTACTGTATGAGTAAGGTCTACATCCAAATGGTTTTAAAATGGTGTAATCAGATACATGACCGTACTATTTTTGATCCGGAGTCTTGAAGTCTATTGCTGACGAGGGGCATTTATTTATCAAATAACATGCTGTAGAGACTGCTTCCCCCCAAAATTGTTTTGATAATCCAGACCCAAGTAGCATGCATCTTACACGTTCAAGAATTGTTCTATTCATCCTTTCAACAACTCCATTTTGTTGAGGATTTGAAGGGACTGTGAGATGCCTTTTTATACCTTTCATTTTACAAAAATTTTGGAACTCATTTGATAAGAATTCAAGGCCATTATCAGTTCTAAGATGTTTCAGAGATCTTCCTTTTTCATTTTCCACCTCACAACACCATTCTTTAAATTTTTCAAAGGCATCAGATTTATTCTTCAATATGTATACCCACAATTTCCTAGAAAAATCATCTATAATACTCAGAAAATATTTGCCACCACCTAATGTTTGAGTTTTAGCAGGTCCCCACAAATCTGCGAAGACATACTCTAGAGGTGCATCAGAGGTATGTTTACCTTTTGAGTAGGGGAGTTTCGTACTCTTGCTGAGGATGCATGGCTCACATGTTTCTCCTTCGAACTCCCCAAAGCCTTTAATGATGCCTTGTTTGTGTAGTTCATCCAGTCCCTTTTTGCTCACATGTCCGAGCCTCAAATGCCACAAATATGCGTCATTATCACAGCTGAGTCCAACATCACCGGTAACCACTTCAGCTTTCATATAATACAGATTTTGATTCCTTACTTCTTTCAAGATCAGATCATATCCTTTGTACACACTAAGAACTCCACCCTTTGATTGAAAATGCATACCCTTCACTTCTAATACACCAAGGGATATAAGGTTTCTCTTTAACTTTGGAATATACCGTACCTCGGTTAGAAGACTTATTTGACCATGTGGGAGTTTTAATTTGATGGTTCCTATGCCTTTTACATAGCAGGCCTGATCATTCCCCAGAAGAACAACTCCAAGATCTTCTGCTCTAAATTCAGAGAACCATTCTCATTGGATGTCATATGAAAGTTGCATCCAGAGTCAAGAATCCATTCCTTTTTATGGTGAGTCTCAACGACATTCAAGATTTCTGCAGCATTACTCCATTTGGTATTCTCATTTGAGTTCATAACCTGTGATGTATGGGCTTGTTTCTTCTTCCAAGTATAGCAATCCCTTTGAAGATGTCCCAGTTTGTTATAGAAATGACACCTTCTCATTTCTCTGTCTCTAGGTTCACGATCTTTAAATCGATCAAACCTTTTTGCATCAAACTTGCCTTTCTTGAACTTCTCTTTTCCATACTTCTTGATATGCAGACTTTCATGCAGAGTTGAGTTTATTTTTCCCTCATTTATTTTCTGCAATTCTTTAGCACGTAATGCAGTTTGCACCTCCTCCAAAGAAATGGAATTCTCCCTTCCAAACAACATGGCATCCTTCAATTGTTCATAGGTCTTGGGCAATGCATTTAACAGTAGTATGGCTTTATCCTCATCCTCGAGATTAACTCCAATATTTTCCAAATCATCAATGGATTTGTTGAAATCATCTAATTGATCTTCAATCCCTTTGTCTTCTACAAGTTTGTACGCATACAAACGTTGCTTCATGTAGAGACGGTTAGCAAGAGATTTTGTGAGATAAAGACTCTCCAACTTGTTCCACACCCCTTCGGTCGTAGTCTCCCTCGAAACTTCTCTTAAAATCTTGTCTGTCAAGGACAGAACAATCGCACTATGTGCTTTTTCAAGAATGGTGTTTTTCTCTTCAATTGATAGTGAAGAGGGTAAATTATTTTCCCCCTTCAAGGCTGCCGACAAACCTTGTTGAGTGAGTAACGCGCGCATCTTGATACGCCATAATCCGAAATCGTTCTTCCCTAAGAACTTCTCCATTTCGAACTTAGTAGTAGACATCGTTAATCCTCCGTCTATCTCGATTCTCACAGACAGTGCCAATTTGTTATGATATCTCTACTACGATCCAGATGAAAAACTCACAAGAACAGCAATACAAAAAACACAATCAACACAGAGAATTACGTGGTTCGGCCAAATCACATGCCTACATTCACGGAAGGGTGAACGAAGATTTTATTGATGATTTTTTTTGGAGAGCAGATAACTTCACGATTCTATCTGCATAAAAATGACAGATACAAATAGAACCATAAATTGAAAAATAAAATTGCTTGCAACCAACTCATCTAACCGTTGCTAATTCAACAGCTATGAGTGAATCAAAATAGCAATATTGCTGAAGATATTTGGAGGCAATTCTCACAAGGGTCAATGAAATTCCTATACCCAAAATAAGATATGAGGAAGCATTAATTGAGAACCCTCAAATCGTGGACACGCATAGTCTAACCATGTAGTAGACGGTTTGGCAATTTTTCTTAATTGACAATTCCCCCAATAAAGGAATCTAATCAATTGGGCACCTAAAAGATAGTTTAATTATCGATTTACGATCCAAAATTCTAATTTTTCATAAATATTGAGAATTGTTTGATCTTTCAAATCATGAATTGACAAATCATGTTTCGAGTTCTAAATAGATAATTAAACTATCTTTGGGTCCTAAACAGACAATTCTCCAATAATAATATATAAATTGACGTAAAAAACAGTTTTTTATATTATTTACAAAAAATTAAAATAAATAACGTGTTTGAGTCATATATAAAACCAATCCGTCTTTCGGTTTATTCTAGTAAGCTTATGATTGAATTTGTGTTTGGTGAGAGCTTTTGAAATCAGAGCTGAAATATTAAGATTTTAATCCAAGTTGAGATAAATATTCAGATCTCGCTATTTTTATATCAACTAAAATTCAACATGGTGAATTATATTGGTTATTATAAAATAAATCATCTAATCCGCCATTTCTTTATGATTTTTTGTTTGATTTTTCTTTGATGGTTAAGAAAGAAAGATGTGATAATTTGACACTAAACCATCGATCCAAATATCAAGATGGCGAAAAAAAATTTATCAATCATCTAAAACTCTCATAAGCAAAAATATAGGTTAAGATAAGAATGTCAATCAAATTAATTCACTAGATTTTGGACCAAACCCTATCAAGTTGTGGACTATATATTCACACTGAAAAAATCTCAAAATAGAGACGGAATTGAAATTCGTCGTAACAACGACAGATTTGCTATGGGATTTTGTTTCTAATTAATTAAAAAAATAAAAAATAATATTAACTAAAAAAATTTCGATTGTTGAAAAAATAAAAAAAAATGACTAATGACATATTAATTCGTCAATTATAAATATAAAAAAATAACATTAGCTTCAGAACTTTTTCGTAGGGGGCGGCATGTCACGCCCCGATTTTGAAACAAGGCATAAATAAGAGAATTGAGGCACATCGGGTACGGGACTTCCACTTGGGATATCAATCAAAATAAGAACTCAAGTGAATAATATAGAAATCATCACACTTATCCTAAGTTAAGCAAAAGATAATAAAGGGTGCCTCCTCAAGAAGGGATCTTGGCTTCTTGAGTGAACAAGTAATCAGAGTTTAGCAAATTTAATGATACCAAAAGTCTAACACAAGACAATGAGTTTTACAACGGAAAGTTATCAATGAAGTATGTATCTTCATACATACTTCAGCATCTAACTATTACGAAAGAAAGAGTCTTCAGCTCCACTCCTCTGATACCTCGTACTCTGCTCCAAAAGCTTCTTTTAACCTGTGCATTTTAAAAATAATGCAAGGGGCTAAGTACAAATTGTACTTAGTGAACACATGCCTGAAAACATACATATATAATTTTGTCATGCCATTTTCATCTGGTCGCACATGGGGTTTTAACTTGGAAATCCTCCCATGGCACCAAAACATTTTATGAATGAGCTAGCTCTTTTACACAGTTAAACTATGTGCAAAACCATGTGACTGGGAGGTGGCCTCCTACCACAGTCACGATGCTAGTTCGAGTAGGGCGCGACCCCTAACAAGTCAGCATCATAGTGCACTAACTCATGGTATCTCTTTCACTACCTGGGTACGATCGATAAGACTCGCAATACGCAGAGTCAACATCCACGTTGAATACGTTTGATGTTCTTCTCTAAGTGGGGTTCCCCCACAGAGAGGATAGATAGCAAACACAAAACAGTAGGCGATGACAAAACAGTTGAAAATAAAACATTTCATTTCATGATTGATATGCTTTTGAAAAGAAAACATTTATTTTAGCCCACAATATAGGGGTAAAGAAAGCTCACCTTAATTGGTGTGGTCACAATTGATTGCTCTAGCTGACAACCCTTTCTTGCCCTTTCCTATGACATAAGGAATACGAGTAAATTCTCGAGGGATACAAGTTGGAATATATATAATCTGACATAACACGTAAATTCTAGACTCTTAATCTATCATGGACTTTTCCAATCTTGAGCCATCGGATAAGAGGATGTGAAAGAATCATCTGATCAATTTTGTTTGACGAACAAGGAGGTCAAACTTAAATAATAAAGCTCGTGATTCAATATCGAGCGTTTATTCAAAAACAAGGTTCGAAGTTCAATTTAGTTGAACAAACAAATGGCTTCATCAAGTGGCTAAGCACTTTTTCTAGAATTTATGATTGAAAGAAGATTCACAATCAATTTGAATTGACGTACAATAGCTTGAGAGTAAAAGAACTCATCAATTAATTTCAAGTCATGTCAAGAATACAATAGAAATGACTTGAAAGTTTGGATGCTAATTGAATTCCAATATTTGAGGTTTAATGAGTTCAATTGGACTGAACAAGTGCTAGACATCATCAAACGACTAAATATCTCTTCACAGATCGTGTTTGAAAGAAATTACATAATCAATTACAAATTGAGGTGTAATTGATCAAGATTTTAAGAATTCATCAAATAGGTTTCAATGTTGTTTCTACAAATGTAATCGAGAAGATTTTAGATCTTGGATGCAGATCAAGTTTCAATAAGATCTCAAGGGTCAAGGTTTAACAAGTTGATTTAACAATCGGCTTCAAAGAAAGTTTAAGTTACAAGAGTTCAAGTCAACCAATCGAAGTTATTTTGAACCAAAAGGGTTTTTAGAGAGAGCATGGGAGATAAGAATAGCTCTCTACATCGATTAATATAGGGGATGTCGAACGATACAAAAGATAAGTCGAATCGATCGAAGAAAGAAACAAAAATTTTCAAAATGTGCTCTGTGTCGATCGACACAAGAGTGTGTCGATCGACATGCTCACGTTGACAGAAATAAAGGTGTGTCGATCGATGTATAAGTGTCGACCGATATGCAACTTGTATCGACCGATATGAATATTTTATTCCAAACAACTTCATGTCAATCGAAATAAGGTTGTGTCGGTCGACACACAATGTGTCGACCGACATGGAGTAATGTCAATCGAAATAGGAGATGCGAGGATCAACATGGAGAAAACAAACTTGTGTCGATCGAAATAATTTTGTGTCGGTCGACACAATTCATGTCGACCGATATAGAGTTTGTGTCGACCGAAACAAGTGGACTACACTCCGAATTTCAAATCAAGCAACTATGTTGATCGACATGGGTGTGTGTTGATCGACATGCCCTGTGTCGATCGACACGCATGCATGTCGACCAAAACAGAGGCAAAATTTGCCTTCGGCGGAAATATGGTTTTTGGCTCAAAATGGTTATCCGCGCTCGTCCAATCGATTTCTAACAACACCTAATGGTTTCTAAACATGTATGACGAGTCTAGACAATATTCCAAGCATCAAAACCATCAAAATCAAGATAGAATCGAAATATAAACTCAATATCCCAAAATAGAGCAAAAATACCAAAAAATGCTCCAATAATAACCACAACTCGATTTCTAGGTTGACATATGGTTTCTAGGCTCAAAATATAATATGCCAAGCATGCATACATACTCATAATCTCATAAACAAGCCTAGATCATAACATTTCCAACTAGGGCAAAAATGGTAAACATGCTCGAACTAGAGAAATAACTAGAGAGGGTCCGATCTATACCTCCTCGATGTTTTTAGGACCTCGTGGGCTTGATCTACACTCGATATGCTTGGTTTCCACTTCTAGAACATGGAGAGTAAAGAAAAGAGTGTTGAAAATGGAAAGATCGAGGTAAGAGGATCCTAAAAATATATATCTTTACCTCAAAATACTTCGCCGGAGGCTAGCCGGAGTAGTCGCCGGAAAATATTTGGTAAGAGTTTTAGAGAGAGAGTGTGAAAGTGATGGAGTGTGAGGGAAGCCTTCTATTTATAGAAGTAGGTGGATGACATTATTGTAAATACCCAAAAGTCAAAAAGTTAAAGTGGTTGTCAATCGCTTGTTCCATCGGTCACAACGACATCAACTCACGTCATCTCTACATCGAGTCATTACACGGGAGACCGTAATATTCTTCTCGAGTTACGAAATTTATCGATCGATAATATCCCGATATGAAAATGTCGAGTTGTCAAATAATTTTTTAATTAAATTAAATCTATTAATATAACTAATAAATATAAGATGACAAGGAATAAATGTCAAAATAGAAATTCCTAAATTAAATCGATTGCGAAACCTTGAATTAAATTCAATAACAAAATATAAAAACAAATTTGGAATTTCGATAAAAATATTTAAATTTAACGAGGGGCGTTACACGGTAATCTCTGACTCGACCCGTCAACCCGACCTAAACCTAACACGAAATTAACGGGTTGGGTCAACCCATTTAAATGTTGGGTCAGCTTTGGGTTGAACCCACAAACTCAATTAAATTTTCGGTCGGGTTAGGGTCAGTTTTGGGTTGACCCGCATAACTTGAATAACCCGCAAAATTAATCAATTTAAAGTTTTAATGGTATACTAATTTTACACCCGTGCGATGCGCAAATTAAAGATATGTTATTTTATTTTACAATATTAAAATATAATTAATAATATTATATATCTTAGCATTTTTAACAATTTTTTGAAATATGTTTGATTTATATTTATCAAGATTATATTTAATTTTTTATAATATAAATTATTTTTTATATTATACGTCAAATTATATGTATAGTAGTGATCATATAATAAAAGCTTTTTTCATGCTAAATGAGAAAGAATCTGGATTCCTTATTTTGTTGATCCAATGGTTGTGATAATTCAGAATTTATTAGATAAATTAGGTAATTAGGGTATCTTAGTAATTTAACATTTAAGTTTGAATAATCGTCTTCTCTATCTTTAGATCTAAACATTCTCTCTCCTAATTTTCTCTTTCCTCCCATTATAATCAAACGCTTATATCTTTCTCGATTCAAATCTATTTTTTACGAATCATATATCAGATTAAACGTATTTTTACAATGATTCATATGATATCCATATTGAATATATTAAATTTAGAAGATTCACACGAAAATCTTGATTTTATATTCAGCTGTATATGTTCTTCATTATATTTAAGTTCAGGATTAAAAAAATGCATCAATTACGCATAAAAAATATTCCCAAATATTTGCTTTTTTTTCTGCATCAAATGATGCATTCTTAACAATAAGATGCATTTTTATTCTAAAGCATATGCATTTTTGTATTCATATTGAGTGCATTTTTTGCATTCATTATATGCTGCAGTTTTATGCCCAAAATATTGCATTTTTTACATCGAACGTATGCATATTATTTTTATGAACTGCATGAAATGAAATTCTTGAATATTTATTTTTCAAATTTTTGCCCTTGAATGCTAAATAGTAACACAAATAATGCACTGAAATTAGGACAAATTTAAATTGATCACATGCGTTGATTTTGATCTTTCATGGTCCAAATTTATTCTCATTTAGCAGCGAAAATCTTTTTATCACCTAATCACTACCTTAATATATATATATATATATATATATATATATATATATATAT
>JAPKLW010000217.1:279788-291547 GCA_026898455.1 Plectranthus barbatus
TATATATATATATATATATATATATATATATATATATATATATATATATGTGTGTGTGTGTGTGTGTGCGTGTGTGTGTGTGTGTATATACATTGGTATATTTATATTGTATATATTTTATATTATACATCCAACTCTTTATATAAATTTGATAAACCAAAGTAGATAAAACACAAATTTTATAAAAATTAGAGCTTATAAAAAAAATTACATTTTGTATCATTTTTTAGTATTATACATGTATTGTTTAAAAAAATAAAAATAATGAAAACATAATATTTTATTGAAAAATAACACGTATAATTTTGTTGAAATTGTGATTATTGTTTATTGAAATATATATATATGTTATAACATAAAAACATATCAAGAAAAATAAAATAAAATTGATGTGATGCGATGATTTACAACTCGAATTAAATAAATGATGTCTTATTTTATAATATAATAAGATAAATTTAACAAAGTTATATATCTTAACTTTTTTAACGATTCTTATGAAATATATTTTATTTTAATTCATTTATATTACATATATTATAATAAAATTATTTTCTATATTATGTTTCAAACTATATATACATTTAATAAAAACGAAAAAGAATTATACTAAACACAAAGTCTATGAAATTTGATTGAAATATTATCCTATAATGGTATTATATTTGTATTATTTAAAAATAATACTAAATACAATAAATTAATGAGATATAATGTTTTAAAGAAAAAGTGACAAATATAATTTTTTATATTTTTATTATTGTTTACTGTATATATATTTTATAGTATAATAAATAAATAATTTAATTTTTAACATAATTAAACGGGTCGGTTGGGTCATTTTTAGATCGACCTGAAAATAAACAGATCGGGTTCGGGTTGATTTTTTTGATTCGAAAAAATAAATGGGTCGAATTAAGATTGACATATAGCGTGATTGTATTAGGTCTCAACCCGACCTGCCAACCCGAACCCGATCCAATTATCACCCCTACTTTTCTGTCACAAGAAATAAAATAAAAAAAAAACTAATGATGAATAATTCTGTCGAGGCTACATAAAAAAATCAGCTATGATAAAAAAATTCTTAATAAAGGAATAATTTTCGGGAATAAAAAATTAAAATAAAAAGAAATACGGAATATTTTTCCGTCACTACGAAAATCTATATATTTACTACAATACCGGATGTAATATATGGTAATATTCAGTTGCATTAATTTTTCATTAATTTAACTCTTTAGATCATTAATTATTATGTAGAACATTCTATAATTATTTTACTATAATTTGAATCTTTATCAATTTTTCATAAAAGGAAAGATATAAGATTTTAATTTATATATTTTTGAGAATATATATAAATCAATTAGATTGATTTTTCCTTAATTATTAATTCTACATAATTATCGATATATTTTAGTAAAATATTATACAAAATATTATATAATTAATTTTACATGAATGAATTTATTATTTGTCGTATGTTCATGATTTCTGCAGTAATTGAAAAATATATTAATATATTTGCTCAAGAGAAATAACAAACAATATATAAATATATATTTTTTTTAAATTCTAATTAGTATCGATTTTAAAGTTTGTTGAGATTTTATTAAATTATCGCATAAAAATGGGTTGGTATCAGTAAATAATAGTACAAAATTTTGTTTAGATCTATCTTGATTTATTAGTCATTATCATTGGTGGAATTTAATTAGAATTATTTCAATTTCAGATTTTCAATTTGTGTCGAAAATCATGTTAAAGTGTTTTAATTGTATAATTTGATTTAATTTAATATATTTATAAGGAAATTAGGGGTACACAAATTATGTCTAAAAATAATTTATATATTTTAGGAAAATATGTATAAATCAATTAGATTGATTTTTCCTTATTTATCATTTCATTAGAATTAATCTATATAGTTTAGGGAAATATTTATAAATTAATTAGTTTGAGTTTAACTTAATTATTATTTCCATTTCATACAAATTTATATCTTTATTAGGCATGGAAAAATAACCACAAGAAAAATATAGAAAATAATTATGGAAACAAATGGGTATATTGAAAAAAAATAATGAAAATGACGAGAATCGTGAATTGGCATAATTTTAAATTGATTAGCATTTAACTAATTCCTATAATTATGTTAATTAATGAATGATTTTATGTTAGTTTTCAATATTAAAATTGCTAAATAGTTGTATAAATAGATGGGTTAAATTGATATTTTTCAATAGTTTATGTTTGGGGATAAAGAAACGAGTCCAAAAATTAAAATTTTATGCGGTGAATATAATAACTAATACAATATCATTGCCATGTGTGTTTTATGTGTGCGACGTGTGTCATTTAACATCTTAATCATCACTTAATTAACACAGTTAGTTTCCTAAGAAAAAATACCGTAAGCAACAACAGAGGATAAATTTTCATAACATAATTAAATTAGTGGATATAATTTTATAACAGAAAAATTTGGGATATAATTCCCTAATTTGTTAAATATTTGAATATATTCCCTATTTTTCTCTTATTAAACATTACATATTTTATTTTATTTTTCTGGCATCACAAATATGATAATTTTAGAAAGCACAAATAAGATTTTTGAGTGAGGATAACAAAATATCGTAATTTTAATATTAATTTGTAACCAAATAATATCATATCATTCGTATACATATATACTAAATAACCAAATGGGCTAATAGATATGTAGTTTGAGTATTGATAATCAAACAATATCGTATCATTCGTATATCTGTCAATATAACTGAGATAATTATTTATGCTATAAATGTTTTATACAATTTTGCATTTACATATTTAAAAAATTCATATTATTTACTTACAAATAAAATATCAATTTTAATATTATTTTAATATATATAATTGAAATTCCCACGCATCGCGTGGGTGCAATACTAGTAAAACAATAAAATTAGCTACGCAGTTGTTTTATCTCTAAGAAAATTTAAAAAAATTACTAACGACAAATTCATCGGTTGGGAATAAATAAAAAAAATAAAAAATAACTTCAACTATAGAGTTTGTCCGTCATTAAAAAAAATGAAAATTTCTTAACAATGAAATTTTCCGTCACAAATAAAAAATTAAAAAGAACATCTATATCTAGGGGTGGGAAAAAATACCGATATACCGTACATATCGTATCGAAAAAATATCGAAAATACCAAAATTTTGATATACCATCATTAACGGTACGGTAACGGTATGAGATTCTAAAATATAGGGTATAGCATCTACATACCGTACCGAATATATAAATATTACTTTATTTTAAATAATATAATATTATTCATATATAATAGTATTTATCGTATATATTTATTGAAATAAATGTTCATAACTAATATTTTTTTAATTTTAATTCTTTATTCTTCCTCGTTCAATTGGGTTAGAAGAAAATAATAATAAAAATAGTTTTTAAAAAAATATGGTTAGAAGAAAAAATAACAACAAAATGAGTAACTTTTTAAAGTTATTATCCTACATAATAAAGTATCCCACATTGATAAAGAATAAAATACAAACAAATGAAAGCATCTATAAATGAGCAGTCATTTTGATATCCCACATCGGTTAGTTATCAAATACAAATGAATTGAGTCACCTATAAAATACATCTTTGAATAGCTAATTAGTGTTATTAACTAAACCATTAATTTGGTGGTAATCGGGACAAGGTTGCTGACCACATAGCTGGCGAGAAGTTGCCTTGAAACTCATTTTTTTAATTAAATAATAATTTTATTAATATTTATTTATTATTTTAATTAATAATATTCGGTACGGTATGATATATTGTTACGGTATATCAGGGTATACCGTAAAATTTCGGTATGGTACGGTATACCGTTATTATGGTACGATAACGGTATTCAGTTTATGTTATACCGAAACTTCGGTATACCGATAGTTACGGTACGATAACGGTATGAATTTTTTCATACCGTAAAGTTTGGTACGGTATACGGTATGACGAAAAATTTTCGGTATACCGTATATCTATATCTACATCTATATATATATTAAAATAGTACCGGGGGACAAATATGTAAAATACTGTTAATGTTAAACCATAATTCCTTTAATAACTAACTATTCATAAAAATATAACTAATGTGAGAAATTTTTATATTTATATTAAAACAAAATTGAGGGACAAATATGTAAAATCCTGTTACGAAAAAAAACAGTTGATGTAATAACCAAATCTATATAATGTAATAAATATTGATTTGGATTGTAAGATTTTTTATTTATCTTTCATGGATAATATATTTCCAAATCTTAATATTTACTCAAAATAAATAGTACTTTTTGATAAATTAAATATTATTTGTTCAAGATATATTTAACATTATATTTATTATTTTAAAATTATTTATCATTTAAAATGAAATTTAGATATTGTTGATTTGGTATATAAAATTGATGGATTATTTTTTATATTTATCTTAATATTTATTATTAAATAAAATGATGTAATAACTATGTCTGTGTAAAATAAAGTTTATGTAATAATTATGAAAAATATCACATTTATTTGCGAAAGATGAAGATTGAGATAGAATTTGAATTTGAAAAAAAAAATATCCAAAAAAAATTAGGCAAATATATTATTTTGAAATGATTGAAAAATAAAGATGTAAAATTATTAATATTAAAAATATTATGAAAATAAAAAACCAATAATAAATTATATAAAGCAATATTTGAGATAATAATTTGGAATGTATAATTAACAATTTTTATTTTTTTCCTAATTCTTTTTTATTGTAAGTTTTATTAGATATGTGTATAGATGTTTATCTTTCTCGATTTTGGATATATCATATTAATTATTTGTATAAAAATATATATTTTTTGATATTTTTGTATATTAAAAAATATTGTAATGAGAAAGATTATTACTGAGAATTTAATTGAAAAAACTAAATTGCTAAATTGAGGTATATATTTAAATTTTATTTCTATACCAATTATGATTGAATTACAATCAATTTAAAATCTCATTAAGATATGATTCACACACAATATATAAATAACATTTAAAGGCATATGAATATTAATAATATTTTATTTGGTAAGATTTATAAATTACTTAAATGTATTTTTTGAAATATTAAAATATCAACTTTCATAATATAATAAATGTTAGGAATATTGTTAGATATTATAAAACCCCTTCTGCTGTAATTGATTCATAGTCATAGTTTGATATGTTTTGGTGCATCAAAGCTCTAGCAACTCAATATCGAGTCGATTGTAAAAGTCCTGTATAGAAATTCATATTCGAGTTGCAATAGAATTAGAAAGAAAAAGAATCAAGGATGCTGAAGGAGTCAGCAGACTCGATGAATTGCTAAAGACTGCTGAATGAGGAAAAGGCCAGCAATGCGGAGGAACGCTGAAAAAGTAACTCCAACAGAAACCGAAGGTCTTGGTTCAAACTGCTGAGATACCCACCGCGTGCTAACAGCCAGCAAACAACAATCAGCAATCTAGAGAAGTTACAAAGTCGTAAATCAGACGGATCAAAATCACAAGGAAACCCGACGAATCAGAGGAAAGAACAATCATCATACAAAAAGGAGGTTTCAAATCTACACCAAAAGATTCGTTCTGACAAAGACGGCTACAAATAGATGCTACGCCAATCAGAGACAAGGAGACTTGAAGAGTCTCTGTCCACTGCAGAAAAAGGAAGAGTCTACTCTGAATATTTGATGTTACATTCGGGCTAGCATCGACGTAGTCATTTGTTAATAATATTGGTAGAAAATATGTTGTTACTCACCACGGACTTGTTATTTATATTATGCGCATGCTATTTCAGGATGAGGAGGTCAAGAGGAGGACATGTAGAAGTAAATGTTGCTGATGTTTTCTCTAGATAGGAACTTAATCGAGCAACATGAGGCTTTAGACAAGAAAACTAGTTGGGGGGATTCGGGAGGATATGAGGGTGAATTAGGGGATGAGAGGATGATAGCTGTGAAGAAGACTTTGAAGAGTCAAAGTTGAACTAAAAAACTTCACTCAATTGAAACACAAACATGTAGTTTCTTTTTATGGATCTTGTAGCATGGGAGATGAAAGATTTTTGGTCTAAGAATACATCCCAAATAAAGATTTAAGTCATCATCTTCAAATCATTCCACCACGTACATGGAAGCAAAGATTGATCATATGCTTAGATGTAACAAAAGCGTTGGAGTATATTCAATGGATGGTAGACAGACCAATGGTTCATCGCGATATTAGACCGATCAATATTCTTTTGGACGAAGATATGAGAGCAAAGATAACATATTTTGAATTATTGCAACAAGGCAATCATTTTCATGATATTTCGGGAGTGGGGGGACACATGGTTTTATTTCTCCTGAATACACTGGTAAGTGTTCAATTTTATTAAATGATTAAAACTAAAAAGAGTTATTAATATTACTTTATATTATTTTTCTCGTTGTTTACGACAGTTGATGTTTTTGCTTTTGTGATAGTATTAATGGAGATAATCACTGGTAAAAGAATAAGGGATATTGAGTTGAATGGTTCTTCTAATATTGGCCATGGATTAACGAATTGCTCAAAAATAATAATACTTTGCACAATTACGTAGACTCAAGAATAATGATAAGACACGGAGTTTGGTAGGGTAACACATATGCAATGATATTGCACTATTAGGGATGAGAAGTTGAGACCTGACATATAACAAGTTATTTATATGTTAGCGCCTTTGGTCGAGCTGTGGATGATTCCGGTGGTTGAGGAGGAGGAGGAGTCGGTCCAGATTGATCTTATGGATATGGTTGATGTTGGTCTCGAGATCAGAATACATAATATGCAGCGGAAGATAATAATATGTTAAATCAATACTTCTAAACTAAGGCAATACTTTTTCATTGTCAAAAACATTATAATTATCAACATTTTTAAATTAATAATATAAAATCAAATATCTAAATGGATATAAAATCACAATTAGGCTTGTATACTTAAGATTGATATATCTAAATAGATATTCGAGTATAAAATAAAAATATATAAAAATTGCTAAGAAAGGGTCAACACATGTAGTTTCTTGTAAATTTCTCAAGTAATTCAACTATATATTACAATTTTTTTTTAATTATTATGATTTATGTGAGAAATTCTGGAATAGCCATTTTGGCTATACTTCTATCGATTTTAGCCACTTTTATCAACTCATCTGAAAATTGGCCAAAAGTGCATATTTCTAATTTTTTTTCATGTGTCTGTGATTTTTCAAATTATTATCATTTTATTTTTTAGAATAATATAAGTTCAAATAATATTAGAGTGGTGATCATAATAGCGGCAATAAACATAAACAGAATTATGGAAAGCTGTTGAATCATTGTATGACTTAATTATTATGAAATTCAACCGTGGACATCCTGGTTGGCTATCTTCTCTTCTTTTCCGCCCAAGATTCTGACATTCTCTACTCTAAATATTTGATATCACATTCGGGCTTGCATCAACGTAGTCTTTTGTTAATAATATTGGTAGAGAATATGTTGTGACTCACCACAGACTTGTTATTTATATTGTGCGCAGGATGAGGAGGACATATAGAAGTAAATGTTGATGTTGTTTTCTCTGGATAGGAACTTAATCGAGCTACATGAGGCTTTAAACAAGAAAACTAGTTGGGGGGATTCGAAAGGTTTTGAGGGTGAATTAGGGGATGAGAGGATGATAGTTGTGAAGAAAACTTTGTACAGAGTCTGAAAATAAATTCAAAGTTGAACTCGAAAACTTCACTCAATTGAAACACAAACATGTACTCCCTCCGTCCCAGAACACTCGCAACGTTTTCCTTTTTGGTCCGTCCCTGAACACTTGCAACGTTTCCTTTTTTGGAAAGTTTTTATTAATTAATTACCTACTGAACCTACTTTATTCCTACCCCACTATCTCTCATATTCCACTATTTCTCCTAATCATTAACCTACTAATCCTACCCCACTAATTTTTCTAATTCTTTTTTCTTAACCTCCGTGCCCGGTCAAACGTCTCAAGAGACCCGGGACGGAGGGAGTAGTTTCTTTCTATGGATCTTGTAGCATGGGAGATGAAGATTTTTGGTCTAAGAATATATCCCAAACAAAGATTTAAGCCATCATATTCAAATCATTCCACCACTTGCATAGAAGCAAAGATTGATCATATGCTTAGATGTAGCAAGTGCGTTGGAGTATATTCATAGGATGGTAGACAGACCAATGGTTCATCGCAATTGAACCGGTCAATATTCTTTAGGACGAATATATGAGAGCAAAGATAGCAAATTTTGAATTATTGAAACAAGGCAATCATTTTAATGATATTTCGGGAGTGGGGGGACACATGGTTTTATTTCTCCTGAACACACTGGTAAGCATTCAATTTTATTGAATGATTAAAACTAAAAATAGTTATTAATATTACTTTATATTATTTTTCTCGTTGTCCACGAAGGTTGATGTTTTTGCTTTTGTGATAGTATTGATCGAGATAATCACTGGTAAAAGAATAAGGGATATTGATCTGAATGGTTCTTCTAGCCATGAATTGACAAATTGCTCTAAAATAATGATACTCTGCGCAATTACGTAGACTCAAGAATCCAATATAGTAGCACATATGCAATGATATTGCACTATTAGGGATGAGAAGTTGAGACCTGAAATATAACAAGTTATTTATATGTTAGCGTCTTTGGTCGAGCCGTGGACGATTCCGGTTGTTGAGGAGGAGCCGGTCCAGATTGATCTTTTTGATATGGTTGATGTTGGTCCCTAGATCAGAGTACGTAATATGCAGCGGAAGATAATAATATGTTAAATCAATACTTCTAAACTAAATCAATACTTTGTTATTGTCAAAAACATTATAATTATCAACATCTTTAAATTAATAATATAGAATCAAATATCTAAATGGATACAAAATCATAATTAGCCTTGTATACTTAAGATTGATATATCTAAATAGATATTCGTGTATAAAATAACAAAATATAAAAATTGCTAAGAAAGGGACAACACATGTAGTTTCTTGTAAATTTCTCAAGTAATTCAACTATATATTACAAATTTCGTTTAAGTATTATGCTTTATGAGAGAAATTTCGGAATAGCCATTTTGGCTATACTTCTATCGATTTTAGCCACTTTTATCAACTCATCTGAAAATTTGCCAAAAGTGCATATTTCTAATTTTTTTCATGTGTCTGTGATTTTTCAGATTAATATCATTTTATTTTTCATAATAATATAAGTTCAAATAATATTAGAGAGGTGTTCATAATAGCGGCAATAAACATAAACAAAATTATGGAAAGCTGTTGAATCATTGTATCATTTAACTATTATGAAATTCAACTGTGGACATCGTGGTTGGCTATCTTCTCTTCTTATCCGCCCAAGATTCTGACATTCTCTACTCTTAAATATTTGATATCACATTCGGGCTTGCATCAACGTAGTCTTTTGTTAATAATATTGGTAGAGAATATGTTGTGACTCACCACAGACTTGCTATTTATATTTTGCGCATGCTATTTCAGGATGAGGAGGTCAAGAGGAGGACATATAGAAGTAAATGTTGATGTTGTTTTCTCTGGATAGGAACTTAATCAAGCTACATGAGGCTTTAGACAAGAAAACTAGTTGGGGGGATTCGAGAGGTTATGAGGGTGAATTAGGGGATTAGAGGATGATAGTTGTGAAGAAAAATTTGTAGAGAGTCTGAAAATAAATTCAATGCTGAACTCAAAAACATCACTCAATTGAAACACAAACATATAGTTTCTTTCTACGGATCTTGTAGCATGGGAGATGAAAGATTTTGGTCTAAGAATAAATAGCAAACAAAGATTTAAGTCATCATCTTCAAATAATTCCACCACTTACATGGAAGCAAAGATTGATCATATGCTTAGATGTAGCAAGAGCGTAGGAGTATATTCATTGGATGGTAGACAGACCAATGGTTCATTGCGATATTAAACCGGTTAATATTCTTTAGGACGAAGATATGAGAGCAAAGATAGCAAATTTTGAATTATTGAAACAAGGTAATCATTTTAAGGATATTTCGGGAGTGGGGGGGACACATGGTTTTATTTCTCCAGAATACACTGGTAAGCATTCAATTTTATTAAATGATTAAAACTAAAAATAGTTATTAATATTACTTTATATTATTTTTCTCGTTGTCTACGAAGGTTGATGTTTTTGCTTTTGTGATAGTATTAATGGAGATAATCACTGATAAAAGAATAAGGGATATTGATCTGAATGGTTCTTCTAATATTGGGCCATGGATTAACAAATTGCTCTAAAACAATGATACTCTACACAATTACGTAGACTCAAGAATTCAATTTAATGATAAGACGCAGAGATTGGTAGGGTAACACATATGCAATGATATTGCACTATTAGGGATGAGAAGTTGAGACCTGAAATATAACAAGTTATTTATCTGTTAGCGCCTTTGGTCGAGCCGTGGACGATTCCGGTTGTTGAGGAGGAGCCGGTCCAGATTGATCTTGTGGATATGATTGGTATTGGTCCCGAGATCACACTACGTAATATGCAGCAGAAGATAATAATTTGTTAAATCAATACTTCTAAACTAAATCAATACTTTTTTATTGTCAAAAATATTATAATTATCAACATCTTTAAATTAATAATATAAAATCAAATATTTAAATGGATACAAAATCACAATTAGCCTTGTTTACTTAAGATTGATATATCTAAATAGATATTCAAGTATAAAATAACAAAATATAAAAATTGCTAAGAAAGGGACAACACATGTAGTTTCTTGTAATTTCTCAAGTAATTCAACTATATATTACAAATTTCGTTTAAGAATTATGCTTTATGAGAGAAATTTTGGAATAGTCATTTTGGCTATACTTCTATCGATTTTAGCCACTTTTATCAACTCATCTCAAAATTGGCCAAAAGTGCATATTTCTAATTTTTTTTCATGTGTGTTATTTTTTAGATTAATATCATTTTATTTTTAGAATAATATAAGTTAAAATATGTAATATCCCGAGATTTATTTAAGCTAATTATTGCTTAAATATCGTAATAAAACAAATTTTCTTCTCAAAGGTGCAATAAATTATTTTTATTGCATTATATTAGCTAGAGTGCATTTAAATTTGCAAATCGAGTTCAAAAGGTCAATTTTCTAAATCGAGCTAAAGATAAGCTCGAGATAATATATAGATGAGAATGTTTCGATCGGATTAATTTTCGAAGAACCGTGGGAAGAGATATTAATTTTTGAAGAATTATCATGGAATTATTGTAAATGAGGATATTATTTGGAATTGGGGAAAATGATTTAAATTGGAATTTATATGAATTATTGCATGGTGTGAGGAGGTGTCAAAATTGCATGTACTCCCTCCATCCCACTTCATTAGTCCCTCTTTCCTTTTTCGTACATCCCATATAATTGTCCCCTTACCTAAAATAGAAATTTTATTCTCACTCACTAATAAATTACTAATTTCCTCTATCTCTTACAACATTGATTATTGTGCTCACATGGTAGGAGACTAATTAAGAGGGACGGAGGGAGTAATATTGTTGACACCTCAAATTGGATTATTTGGCAAAAAAGGGAAATATAGGAAAAGAAATAGGAAAAAAAGGAATTTCTCTCATCACTCTC
>JAPKLW010000217.1:291557-388173 GCA_026898455.1 Plectranthus barbatus
GGCCGCCACAGACCGCCGCCGGCCACGCCACCACCACCATTGGAAAGCTTGTGCTTCAAGGTTTCTAAGAAGCTATATTGCACGTCGTTAGATCGAGAATCGAATGAGAAATGGAAGAGAGAAGTGAGGCCGTCGGAAGGTGTAAGATTTAGATTTCCAAAATTTTAATTCGAATATACGTAAATATCTCAAGTTGTGGCTTATGTTTTCATGTTCCCTACTTCCTAGGGAACATTTTGATACCTTGCAAGTCGAGTTTGGACGTCGGATTCTCTCCGTCGCCGCCGTGTTCTCTTTTCCGGTGAGCTTTCACCCATCTCTTCTTCCGTCATATTTTTGAGATTTAAGTATGTTTTCGTGATCTTTATGAGTCTAGGACCTTAGATATATACTTGCATGTTGTTGAGGGTGGATAGAATGAAAGAAAATCAAAGTTGCAGGGTCGAATCGCGAGTTGCCGAAGAAAAAGAAGTGCGTCGATCGAAACAAGGCATATCGGTCAACGTAGCTGGGTCATATCGACCAGCCATATCGACCGCTATGGGGCTGAAAATCGGTCGATATGGTCTGTGTCGATCGATACAGGGGGACATATCGGTCGACACAGACCCACGGAGAGGAAAAAGTAGTTTTCTCATCCGTTTTTGATTCGTTTCGAGTCGTTTTTGATTCCTGAGTTTAATATATGTTTTTTCAAGCATGTTTAAGCATGTTTAAGGTGTTGGTTTATGTAATCGAGAGTCAGGTTGGTTTTATTCGATTAAAGGAGGTTGAAGCATGTAGTTGAAAGGTAGAAAATGTGAAGTGTTTGTTTGGGAATTGTTGAGTTAGATGTCTATCCTAGATCATCCATCCTAATTAGTTGTATATTATTATTATTGTAGGAAGATAAGTGATAAAGTGATCATGCTCAACCACACGGTTAACAGAAAAGGCATCTAGACAAGTAAAAGCTTAACTCAGGTGGGAATTATCTTAAGTATAAATGAAATGCTTTCATTTCCAAAAATGAGTGTGTGAAATGATTTGTTTTTAAATGATTGCTATGCATAAATGTTTTGTGCTATTGTATCTGTCCTCTGTCGATTCCCATCGGCAGAGAGTTTAATTAATGAGTACGGAACCAGGATAGTGTTGTGCTAAGACTCATTAATGGGTTGTAGCCTTACACCCACGTATTGTGAAGTAGGGTGAAAAGCCCCCACGTATTGTGAAGTGGGGTGAAAAGCCCCCACAGGTTGTTGGATCTGGATTATGTGATTGTAAAACGATCGGGCCTCAAAGTTTTAAACTAAGGTTAGTGCACTAATTGATATCAGTAGGTAGAGTGGTTCGTCCATTCCCATCTGTACATAGTAACTCGGAAGTGGGCCAGCTTCCAGTTACACAACGGTAAACAGATATAATACATGTAAAATAGCACGCGCGTAATAAAATGTTTTAGATAACACGGTCTCTTTCAACAAATCCCCGTGTTTATCTGTGTGAGTTGCATAGCTTTCTTATTTAAACTGTATTTTTTGGGCATGTTTCCACGGGGTACAATTGTACTCAGCCCCTCGTATTATTTCTAAAATACGCAGGTTAAGTAGCGAGGATGGGAGTACGGGGTGTAAACAGGTGAAGCAAAGATTGTACCAATTTTGAAATATCCTGACATATGAATCTTCATATGCATATCTCCACTACACTGCACACACCGCTGCTACACGCTCTGAATTTGTTTCCTTCCCGTGTTTGGAATATCTGAAACGACGTTTAACTTCTCTACTTTATTATCTTTTGAAAGATGTTAAATGCATTTTAAATGTTTTCTTTAAATTATTCCTAAGCGTTCCGCTGTTTTAAATTGTGAAATATGTTTGAAAATCATCGACCATGACTGTAGCGCGCCCCAAAGTTGGAAAGAACAGTTGGGGGCGTTACAAAATAATATTAGAGATGTGTTTATAATAGTGACTAATTTCATGATGTGTTTTATAAATTTGGTTGTTTTAAATAATTAAGACATGATTTATTATCTCGATATAATGTGATATTATGTGTCTCATTTCAATATTATAAATCATTATCCTATTTTATTTTAGAATGTAATAGTATATCACATTTCACAAATTCACAGATATTACAATCATTAAATATTTACGGTAAAATAATATTTCACAAATTCAGTCATCATGTGGAAGATCTAATCCATACTATTTCTTAATAATATTCATTTTCTTGCCACTTCAAAACTTACCAAAATATTAAAAAAAAATATTGAAAGTAATTTGTACAATTCATCTAATGCGGCAATAATCATAAACATAATTATGGAAATCTGGTTGAATCATTGTATGACTTAACTATTATGAAATTCAACCGCGGACATCCTGGTTGGCTATCTTCTCTTCTTATCCGCCCAAGATTCTAACATTCTCTACTCTGAATATTTGATATCACATTCGGGCTTGCATCGACGTAGTCTTTTGTTAATAATATTGGTAGAGAATATGTTGTTACTCACCACGGACTTGTTATTTATATTGTGCGCATGCTATTTCAGGATGATGAGGTCAAGAGGAGGACATTAGAAGTAAATGTTGTTGTTGTTTTCTCTAGATAGGAAATTAATCGAGCAACATGAGGCTTTAGACAAGAAAACTAATTGGGGGGGCGGATTCGGGAGGTTAAGAGGGTGAATTAGGGGATGAGAGGATGATAGTTGTGAAGAAAACTTTGAAGAGTCTGAAAATAAATTCAAAGCTGAACACGAAAACTTCACTCAATTAAAACACAAGCATGTAGTTTCTTTCTATGGATCTTGTAGCATGGGAGATGAAAGATTTTTGGTCTAAGAATATATCCCAAACAAAGATTTAAGCCATCATCTTCAAATCATTCCACCACTTACATGGAAGCAAAGATTGATCATATGCTTAGATGTAGCAAGAGAGTTGGAGTATATTCATTGGATGGTAGACAAATGATAAGCTCATTATTTTACTCGCTTATCCATATTATTCTCTATTATTTTATGTAGTTTTATTGAGTTTATACATATATTATGTGCATGAGTCGATATTTGGTGGTGTTACGCGGGTTATGGTGTGTTTTCACAGTTCTTAAGCCAAAATCACCGAAAAACCGTTCCGAAAGCAGTGACGTGCAAGAGTAGCAGTGAAGGATTTCTCCACACAAGGAATTCGGGCTATTGGAGCATGTCAATGGATAGAGCTTCGAGTTAGCTTTCCAACGCAACGGGTTAATCGGAGTTCGGGAGAGGAAGTTATGGCCAAAACCGTGAGACCGCGCAGGAGGACGCCGGAGAAAAAAAAAAGCGTTGTCGATCAACGCTTGCTTGGCGTGGATCGACGCAAGTCTGGCACGGAAATCCTGTCAAATTCGAGATATATCATATCTTTAGCCCTAGATTTGATAGGATACACCTTCCCCTCTATAAATACCTCCTTAAATTCGATTATTAGACATCCCTATTCATATTTTTCACTTCTCTTTTCATATTTTCATTCTGCAATTTAGTTTTTAGAGTTTGGAGACTTGGGAAACAAGAAACCCTTTTATTTTCTAGTAAGTTCTTTATGTTTATGCAGTTTAATATGTTTTCATTTGGATTTCTGTCTGCGATGAGTGGCTAGAAACCCTCGCGGGTTCTAGGGTTTGAATATTATTATGGATGCATGTTAGAATTAATTAATTGGGTTCATGATTCCTATGTTTATTTCATAATTCTAGATTAATTCAAGGACCGAGAGGTGACGATTAATTTAGATGTCTAGCTATTGATAGAAGGACCGAGAGGTGAATATTAATAGTGGGATTAGGAATGCATGATACATCTACACTATCCAAACAGAGGTACTAGATTGTAGGAATTGAACTGATTTGGTGTATTTGAGACCGAGCGGAGATAATCACTAATTAGTAATCTAGGTTATATTTGCCAAACAAGGAAATATAGCATTATTGCAGTATTCCACCTGTTAAATTAATTGATTCCTACATGTTATCCATAATAAGACTTCTTCCCTAGAATCTGTGCCTCTTTAATCTGATTTCACAACCTTTAATTTTTCGTATTGTTCTCTTTAGTTTTATAAAACCAAAATCTAATTTTGAATTACTCAAACAATAGATTTTAGAATCATAATTAGTACATAGGATATTTTCCCCACACAATTCCCCTGGATCGATAACCTTAGGGTTTACAAATTTATTTGCCACTGTTATTATAATTAATCTGTTAGAAAAAGCAGTGATCAACAGACCAATGATTTATCGCGATATTAAACCGGTCAATATTCTTTAGGACGAATATATGAGAGCAAAGATAGCAAATTTTGAATTATTGAATTAAGGCAATCATTTTAATGATATTTCGGGAGTGGGGGGACACATGGTTTTATTTCTCCTGAATACATTGGTAAGCATTCAATTTTATTGAATGATTAAAACTAAAAATAGTTATTTATATTATTTTTCTCGTTGTCTACGAAGGTTGATGTTCTTGCTTTTGTGATAGTATTGATGGACATAATCACTGGTAAAAGAATAAGGGATAATGATCTGAATGGTTCTTCTAATATTGGGCCATAGATTAGCGAATTGCTCTAAAACAATGATACTCTGCGCAATTACTTTACTCAAGAATTCAATTTAATGATAAGATGCAGAGTTTGGTAGGGTAACACATATCCAATGATATTGCACTATTAGGGATGAGAAGTTGAGACCTGAAATATAACAAGTTATTTATATGTTAGCGTCTTTGGTCGAGCCGTGGACGATTCCAGTTGTTGAGGAGGAGCTGGTCTAGATTGATCTTATGGATATGGTTGATGTTGGTCCCGAGATCAGGGTATGTAATATGCCGCAGAAGATAATAATAAGTTGCCTTAGTTCTCCTAAACTGCCTAGAACTCAGTTTAGAGCTTCTAAAAGATTATGCTTAGGTCCAATAGTTCTTTAAGTAAGTTTCGCAGGATATACAATTCAATACTTAGAAAGTATTGAAGGTTTGAAAGTCAGTTTGACAAAAATTAATAAATGCAAAAACTTAAATGTACATAGTAAAGAACATAAGATATTTTATAGTGGTTCGGATCTAAAAATCTTGCATCTACTCTTCAGACACTTGGTCTGGAAAATTACTAAGTATGATACAAGCCTTCTTACGATCTATGCAAAACCCATCGACTCTCCGTCCTTCGGTCTGTTGTGGTCACTCGCCTAGGAACTTCTTGTAAGCTTAGTCTTCGGGTTGATGTGAGGACGGCACCCCGCAACCTTCTTCCCGTGAGAATCAGTGTTCTAGAGTAGAACATTGACTGCTATAAATATTACTTAAAAAATTAATATTCACCAAGTAAATAACTTTAGCTATAAAGCTTCAGCCTTGTGCTAAGAAAGGATATCACGGAAAGATAACTTGAATCAGGAACTTAAGTCTTGTGTATCAAACACGGAAGCTCAAAGAGCTTGGGTAGTTATTTGAGCAGAATGTCAGCATGGCTTTCTGAAGAGGTTTCGTTATATGTTCTTCGTAACTTGTACTTCGTAACGTTTTAAGGTTGAAATGCAGACCTATTTTTAGAGGAATCCTTGATCATTTTGAATTTCTGCCCGTTAGACTCATTAATCAAGTTGTTAGAGACATGAAGAATGTCGTCCAATCATAGCCCATACTATAGGTCTGCTCTGCTGTATCAATGTACTTTTCACTAACTTGTGTCAGACTATGTTTCAGTCTGAGGAATCCAAGTATGGATGTCTTCATATTGACTTTTACTTAGGCAAGGATATGCCGAAGTCTGACTGAGCTTGGTTGTTTTTGTGTACCACGTGCTTAGAAGGTAGAGACTTCCATACTGGACTTTCCATAATCAGTATAGGCAGCCCTCATACTGACTTCTCATAGTCAGTATGGTAAACCCTCATACTGACTTCCCATAGTCAGTATAGTAAACCCTCATACTGAGTACCCATAGTCAGTATGGTAAACCCTCATACTGACTTCCCATAGTCAATATGTGGAACACTATACTAAGTACCCAAACTCGGTATAGGCCTCGGCCATACTTGGTGAAACCAAGTATCACGCACGTACACTTTTTAAAGTCTCGAGCATTCCCTATGCTCGGTCTTCAGCTACTAAGTTTTATTGCAACTCGATTGATCTTATACAAGGATTACAATTAGAACTCTATAGACTGAAAACTGACATAAGTTTTGACATATCAAAACATCAAATTAAGGAAGGAACTAAAACTTAGTTCCTAACATTTTCCCCCTTTTTGATATTGTCAATACTACTTAAAGAGACAGAAAGAAAATGAAGCATGACATACTGAGTTTACAATGACACTACTCAGTATACGTGTCCTTAGATCTGTCTTACTCTAATTGGTCTTCCCCTGAATTAGAGAGACACTTCTCGAATAACCATTAGAGTGAAAGGTCAATTTTGTTGTTCACGCATAGAACAAGAAAAATGTCCAGCCATGTTATCAACAAAAAAAAACTTAGAATAGGGGATGGGACAATGAGAGATTGTCTAAGTTTCATTTTCAAACTTTCATTAATGATTGAGACAATACACGTACAATGAAAGGTAGTAAACTGAACTTGCAAAACAAAACAAAAACCACAATCTTGATATATACCGAAGATTTCATGGAGGAGGGGGATCAGATGACGAAGGTTTGGATCTAGAGAGTTTGGCCATAAGCTCTGCAAGAATGTTATGTTGTTCTTGCCTCCTTTTCTCTTCAGCATCGGCTCATCCTTTTCTTTCAGTCTCTGCTCTTCCCCCTTTGTGACAATCTCAAGAAGGGTTGAGATAGTATCCTTGATAGATGAGAAAGTTTCGTCAGATTCGAATTGCTTCTATTAAAATCTCGCCGCTAGCATATCAATCTAATCTTGAAAGTTGGCTTGTAGCTGATTCAGCACAGTAATGGGTACAACTTCACTCCCCGTAGATTTGAATGGAGGACTCAGGAACAGTAGTAACCACAGTAAGAAGTCGGGCTCTATCTTCTTCCATCCCGACAAGCTCTACAGCAGCCTTGCCCCTCTCTTCTTCAGCAAGCCTCTTATGCTCTACCTCAACATGTTGCCTCTGAAGTTCGGCTTCTTCTTTTTTTTTGCATTTGTTCAGCTTCTTGTTGTAGGCAAATTTCTTCATCAGCCTGATGCTAAAGCTCTGCTTCACGCAACCTTGTTTCTTCTTCCTTATTACGCCTAATCGCTATCCTCCTCAACAATTTATTTCTCCTCTAGATCACCTTAGCAGTATGAGCCAAGTGTTCAATGCCTGTGGTGATGGCATTGATCAATTGTGCCGCTCTCTCGACTGTTTGTTCAATAGTAAGCCGAGCAGACAAGATCAAAGCTTGCTCCATGTCCTTACTGCCTCAGTATCCGCCAATTCCTTCTGGCAATAGCAAGATCCTCCTTGATCAGCTCAACCTCAACCTCAGTCGTTCGTAGCTGCTGAGTGAGTTCTTCCACCTTATGTCTCCTTGCAGCTATAACATTTCGGTAATCATCCAAAGTTAGTATAGTAAGTGGTACGTGAGAGATGGGAGCTGCTGACACAAATTGATAATGAGGATGAGATAGCCAGTGAGCATCTTGTCCAAAATTATAAGCATCAGCAGTATGAGCCCTGAAGGTTCGGATAGCTAGCATTCTCAACCTTAAGCTTTCTTCTGTCATTTGCCTCCTTTCATTTTGAGCACTCCATTCATCTACCCAGGAACTCAAATATCTTTAAATTAATAATATAAAATCAAATATATAAATGGATACAAAATCACAATTAGCCTTGTATACTTAAGATTGATATACCCAAAATAGATAATAGAGTATAAAATAACAAAATTTTAAAATTGATAAGAAAGTCAGTGCCAATCTGGCCATCATGATCGAAAGATCTTCTGCATTAAGTTCATGCCTGGCCAGATCAAATAGCCTCCATCTCCTGAACTCTTTCCACAGCATATTACAAGGGATTGAACATTCAAGCAAGATGTCAGGATAGAACAAGTTGATTTCTTCAGTAACTCGTCACTCTATCCTTTGTGAAATCTCTCCAGCCCATGGAAGGAGTCTGACATCTCTGGTGTCAGCTGGCTCGACAAGTGAACACCAACTCATGAGCCGTTGAGAAGAAGACTCAGGGTGAGGGAGGCCAATGTAAGGAACCTTGACTTGAAATAAAGCAAACATATTATTAAAAACCATAAATTACCTTGTAATGATAAGAGGAACCTTCAAGGTCTTGCAAAAACTCCAATGTTGAATTATTCTTAGTAAAAACAGAGATAATGAAGATAATAAGAATGATTTTTGTGCCCTAATGAGTTTAGTATTTATAGAGGAGCGAAAACATCTAAACAGGGTATTGTGCTAAAATATCAAAAATAACCAAACTGGAAAAAATTCCCCTTCTCGGCCTCCGTGTCGATCGACATAGAGTGTGTCGATTGACACACATGCAAGTCAAAATTTGGGCAATTGACTTCATGTCAATCATCTCCCTTTTCCTTTGTTTCGATCGACACGGTGCGTGTCGATTGACATATATGAAAGTGTGTCGAGCCATCTTCCTGCTTTGCCTTCGATCGACATCCGACCTCTGTGTCAATCGACATGCACCATGTTGGTCAACACAGAGGTAATTCTTTGGATTTTTAGCACGTCTTTCAACTTGGTCAACTTCCCGTATGTCAATCAAAGCAGCAACTCTGTAAAACTCGGCTCTTCTCATCTTTTGCTCACTTTTAGCCTCTAATACCTACAAAACTTAGAGTCACAAGCACAACATCCTCTATAATTGATAACTCTCCTAAAGAGTTATTATTTTATTTCGAACTTAGTTAAATATGTCTGAGAATGGTCGTGTTTTATAAGATAATTAGGAAAATATAGGTATGTTTTTAAAGTTATTAAGTTTAAGTTTAATTGTGCGTTTTGTGTAACTTATGGGTTTTTGGGAAGGAATTGTTCAAATAGTATCACAGGTTTCACTATGCTGGAGAAGGATAGATACAATGTCACAGCATAGGAATAGCATGGCCAGAACTCTATTGAGAAACATTTGGGACCACAGCAGACAAGATCCCGACACTTTTCAGATCCTATCCCAAAAGCAAAACAGGTGTCAACCAAGAGATCTGTCAGAGCTGGAAGGCAGATTGAGGATTCACGTGTAGAGTTGGGATGAAGCTGAAGGGAGAGATGGAGATATTTTGGAAAAGAGGAGTGATGTCGTGTAAAAACAACACTTAGTCAAGTTAAATTTTATTAATCCAAGGTTCTTTTCAACTTCGCCCTATAGAATACTCTTTATATGGAATTTTATAGTTTGGCAAAACTTAAGTCGTTGAGTTTTTCTATTAGCTAGGCATAAACATAAACTAAACTAGAGCATAAATGAAGTAAACACAATAGCATAAACTTTCCAAATGTGGTAGATAAAGTAGCAAGTTCAATCAAATGAGATAAGATTGAGTGTTGTGTGGAGATCCAATGTGTTCAATTTTAATCAAACTATGATGTAAACTCAATTTAATTCCTAAGAGATTGAGCAATCCACTCTAAGATAGCTAACCTCTTGTCACGGTGAGTTAACCGTAGATGATCCTAGTAATCTCAAACAGTCACGTTATCGATTTGTTGTCCACTCCTTCTAGAACGTAGATTATTGCCCTATGACCTATTTTCGCACATGGATTAGATTTAGAATCATATGAATTCACACTATTTGCGATGATTCCACACGCATGTTGGTTGCAGTGTTCACGTCAAAAACCACCTACGTTGGCTATTACCTACACCTAAGTGATTGGGGATAAGATCTAGTGTGATTGAAACTCTCATAGGAAGGTAAACATTCAAAATTCGATCTCAATTTCACACATTATCAATCCAAACAACACTCACAAGGAATTTAGTTCTCCATTCCTTCCAAATTGTTCAATACAAGATAAAATGAAAGACAATCCATTACAAACTTGAAAGGTGAATTGATTTCTTCCCCAATTGTTGCCCTTGCACTTGATCTACCCTTGATCCTCTCTAATCTCCACCAATTTGTTGTAGATCTTCCTCTTGATCCACTAGGACTTGGATGGAATGAGGATGGAAGATGAAATTTGGGAGAATTTCTAACTTGATCTAATGAAATTTTGGCAAAAGTTTTCAAAGTCCCTTCCAATTTCGAGTTTCCCCCTTTTATAGATGAGCAAACAGAGCCTCGGATCGCCCGAGCCAAGATTGGATCACCCGGGATAGCTTGAAAACCAAAAAACTGCCAAGGATCCTGCTCTGACTCGACCGAGCAAGCCCTCTGAACCACAAGCTCGGACGAGCCAGGTAGTGCTCGATCGAGCCTGCTCTCTGTCCTACATGGCTCGGTCGAGCCAGGCTTGGCTCGGTTGAGCTTGCTCTCTGAAATTTGGCATGCTCCTCTTCTCTGCTCCGCTCGGTCGATCCTGCTTCCCTTTGACTCTCGGCTCGGGCAATTTTCCTCCAAAACTAAGCCGAAAATGTTGTTTTATGCTCAAAACCTAACCTACATCATCTGAAACACACAAAACACAACAAAAAAGACAAAAACATATGATATGGAAGTAAAATGGTCACAAACATGCACGCTCACACATCAAAATATAGGTCATTTTACGCACATATCAAGGAGAGAGAGGGATCAGACACAGAAAGGCGTATAGAGTTCGAAAGAGAGAGAATCAGTGTGGGAGTTCGAGCAAGAAAGAACCTGGAGTTCGTGAGGAGTGAAGTTTATGCCGAGAGAAGATTGAACAATTTTATCGTTATTTCCAGTTTTATTTAATATCTTTGCATAGTGAATGGTTAGAGATATGAACTCGAATATCATTTTCTATTCATCATTTGTAAGTATGAGCTAAACCTTTTAAGCTCGGGTTGTTGACTGGTTTTTCTACTCATATATATGCTAAAGTTGTTCCTTTGTTGAATCTGGTATTTGATCTCAATTTTGATTTGTTTGTCCACCTAAACACGATAGTGGCAGGTAGAGATATCACCCAGTGAGACCGATAGGAGATCTAGGCTGATGAAGTCGTGATTAATCTTGATTTCTAGTGTAGAGAAGCATAGAATCTAAGACTTGCAAGAACCCCTGTTCTGAAATAGTGTGTTGGACAGTAAAACCTATCATAGACATATGAAGGCTAGCAAGAAAACATAGATCTAGTGCTGTGAGAACAGTCTAGACACTGAAAGATGTGGTTGCAAGAACCAGAGTTAATGTCTGAACAATGCTGCAGTATATAGGAAAGTAGATAACCAATAGTTGATAACTCGAGTATATTTTGTCATTATATTAAAACCATATTGATCAGTTTATGATTATTCTGTGGGAAGAAATATTGTTACTAGCTTTAGCGTTGCTTGGTTTTTTGCTTTCTTGTTATTTTAGTTTAGTAGAGTCACAAATACACCTCAATTTAAAAACAATATGATGTGCACGACTCACTTTCACTCCCTTGGGTACGATATCTGGACTTAGATCTGTATTACTTGTTAAGACATACGTGCACTTGCATATATTTATCATAGCTACTAGCACAACACAACAATAATACACTCATGCATAAAAACAACTAATAAAAAAACCTAATTGCACTAAAACAAAGGAGAAAAACATCGATGAGTGCGTACAAATATGAGCTTATCAACTCTTAAGGGCAATCTACTGTCGTGCTGAAGTTTTGAGGAAACTATAAACACCTCATTCCAATGACGAGGAGGTTATGTGGTGTGCCCACACTCCAATGAGCTGCAAAGTGAAGGATGAGTAAAGGACTAGGCAAGTGAGCTTGTGGATTGAAGGACAAGGCATTCTTCAGTAAGCAATAGATTGTAGGAGCACCTTGTAAATCCAACACTTAGTGGATTTCCATATTTTTGTCTGAAGAGCAGATGTAGGACCTTTAGAGTCCGAACCACTATAACCTTTTGTCTTATTTACTGCTTTCATACTTGCTGTCAGTTTACTTTCATTTAAAAATCAACACTCAAGTGTTGCAGTATACTCTGAAAAAAGACTCTAAGCATACTTGACATTAAGCACTTGAACTAAAAGATTTGACAACCCAAGATGACTCTTCACCCTCAACTTGGATAAGTGCAAGTTTACCGAAAGAACAAATTCAATTTCGTTGTGCATAGTAAGTTTAATATGATAAAAATTGGGACCAATAATGTTTATATTACATAATAATAAAACCTTATTTCTAATCTTATCTCATTCCACAAAATCTAAATCCCGCAGCCATGCAACCCTCTGGCGCAGCCGTCCCCTGCAGCATCAGTCCATTTTTAGATTGTATCTGAGTACATTTTTCTTGGATTCCCCCCCCCCATATAATTGGTTGGAGTTGTTCAGTTGATTCAGACGTTCTGGGCATTTCGATCGGTTTTTAATCTAATAGACCAAAAGCACAATCCTAATATTATATCATTGTTCGGATAGACATGATGATTGACAATGAAGAAGTCTTGGATTTTATGGCTTGACAGTCATCACTAGAACTAATGCTCGACCACTTTGATGAGTATTTGAATAGGGGGTTACTGATTTTATGGCACACTTGGACAGTGGTGGATCGAGAAAAATTTCGTAAGGGGGTTGAAATTTTTTTTTTTTCTTGCACCTTAACTTTTATAATTTTATATCATATTTTTTCTTTTTTCATCATTTTTTCTTTACAAATGGGACTATATATAAAATACCGGATCACGACACTATAAAAACGTCGGAACCTTCCAGTGCACTTAGATCTTCACTAAACAAAGTGAATAATGAAATTTTATATATTTACACTAAATATGCATTTAGTGAAAATTACATTTATAATATGGTTCTCGGTGATCCGTCCCATATAATTTTTGTGAGATTGTCTCTCTCAAGAACATCTATTCACAATTTATATGGAATTCGTACAAATCTTAATTGTTCGAAAATAAAATATTATTTTTAAATTAATAATACATTAGTGGTACAAATCCTAATAATTCAAAATACAATATTATTTTTAGTTATACAAATTGTGTTATTTTTTAATTAAAACAAATTTTATTTTAAAAGAAAGGTCAAACAATAATATGGTCATGGTACAATTGTTGTTGTAATAATATGATTTCTCGTCATCTTTTAACTAATAAATTTGAAATTTTATTTTTTGTTTAGTAATATTTCATTTTTTTTATAGAAAGACATTGATCGTCGTTAGTTGTACAATGAACTGCTTTCTTTCTTTCTTTCTACTTTATCAATGTATCTATTTACAGCTCTATAATTTGTTAAAAGAGTTTGTATTTGGATTAGTTAAATCACAATGATTTAGTTTGTTTTAGAAGCTAGAAAACCACTTCGTAAATATACTCTTCATTTTACTCTATACAGCCATCATATAAAAAAAATCTAAAATCTCGAATATAATCCTATTATTCACAACCCTGATTTCCTTACTCGTCCGCACCAGATTTGCTGACATTTTTGCCCAATAAATTTATGCAATTCATCTTTACCTAATTATACAATTTCATGAAGTTTCTTAAGTCTTGAGATATATTCATAATATATGTTGTATCTTGTACAATAGATTTATGTTTATCCTATATCTCTCTAGATTTACACAGATTAGATTTACTTTGTTTAGTATAAATACATGTATTGTATTCTATTTTATTTGAGTGAAATACAAATTATTATTTTCCTACATGGTATCAACCAAACCTTGGCATAAACCCTAGTTTTTCCTCCACCTTTATTCTCGATCGGCGCCCCCTCCCTTATTCCTCATGGCTGCGCCCGTCGATCCTTCCGAGCTACCAACCTTACCGCTGTCCATGATCATTCACATGGTGAATATCAAACTTACCTCAGCAAATTAACTCGTTTGGCATGCTCAGATTGAATCTTTGTTAATTACGCAGAACTTTCTTCCGTATATTGACGGATCCCTTGCCGCGCCCGAGCGCTTGCTTACATCTTCTTCCGGCGCAACTTCCATCAATCCCGAATACTCTAAATGGTATTCCCACGATCAACTCATCAAGTTATTTTTAGTTTCTACTTTAACCGAGGAATCTATGGCTGTCATCATCGGTTGGACGACATCCCGCGATATCTGGACCACACTCTCTTGGTCTTATAGTCACTGCACTAAGGCCCGGGAACTCAGTTTGAAGGACAATATCTTATCTATGAAACAGGCCGACCTTTCCATGGCAAAATACGGTCGCCGTTTCAAAGGGCTCTGCAATCAACTCTCGACAATTGGTCGATCGATCGACCCCTCGGACAAGTCACACTGGTTTCTTCATAGCTTGGCTCCGTCCTTCTCCACGTTCACTGCAGCGCAAATGGCGCAAGAGCCTCTTCCTAAATTTGACACCCTTCTCGCGCGAGCGCTTAGCCACGAGCTTTTTATCCGCGGCTCTGACTCGTCACCTGGCCCGCAGACCGCTGTTTTCCATGCTGCATCAACGCCTTGAAACTCCAGTGGGAAGAATAGTTCTTCTCGTGGTTGAGGCTGTTTCAACAACAGCTCTAAAAAGAAACGCCAACCATGGTGTTATTTCTGCCGACAGCTTGATCATGATCCTTTTGACTGTCCAAAGAGATTTGACCGCTCCTTTGTTTGCTTGTCTCGGCCACCACCTACAGCCCAACTGGCGTAGGCTTTCTTAGCACAATGTTCCATCTCGCCTCCTTCTGTCTCCGATTGGTACCTTGACACAGGTGCATCGGTTCACATATCTACCGATCCCGTGTCCCTCGACAATGTGCTTCCATACTCTGGTTCAGATCACGTAGCTGTTGGTAATGATGATTGTCTTAACATCACTCTTATGGTGTCTTTTCCTATTTTAGATTCCTTAACTTTATAATCTATTTTCATGATAGATTAGAAAATATTCTAAAATAAGGAAATAAATCTACATTTACTCTAATGCATAAAGTCTATCTACCTATGATATTAAAATCATGCTATTTACGTGTTGTAGCAACAAGAAACAAATACTACTAAACTATTTAATAAAATAAAAGATAACTTGCAGTAAATTAAAGAATAATACTCCCTGAACCAATTCAATTGTATCTCCATGAAGTTTTTCTCTGCTGGTTCAGGGGTCCTGATGCTTACGGCTCTTCAATGGAAATGGAAGCCTTCTCTCGGTCTATGCTTCCGCCATGATAATGTTTCACCCTAGCTCCATTCACTTTGAATGTTTCTCCAGTATCCTCACTCTTCAAATCAACTGCTCCATGTGGATACACCTTAACCACTGTGAAAGGTACTAACCACCGAGATTTCAGCTTCCCTGGAAACAGCCTCAACCTAGAGTTGAATAATAGAACTTTTTGTCCTTCTTCAAACTTCCTCACTGAAATCTTGCTACCATGCCACTTCTTGACCTTTTCCTTGTATAGTTTAGCATTTTCATACGATTGCAACCTCAATTCATCAAGCTCATTCAGTTGCAGCATTCTCTTTGCGCCACTACACGATGGATCCAAATTTAACTTCCTTGTTGCCCAATATGCTTTATGTTCCTATTCCAAAGGTAAGTGACAGGCCTTCCCAAAAACTAACCTATAGGGTGACATTCCCAAACGTGTTTTCTATGCAGTTCTGTAGGCCCAGAGTGAATCATCTAAATGTTTGGACCAATCCTTCCTGGTGACATTCATTACCTTTTCAAGTACACTCTTCACTTCCCTGTTGGAAAGTTCTACTAACCCATTAATCTGCGGATGATAAGTTGTAGAAACTCTGTGGGTAACATTATACTTAGCCAACATTGCAAACAGACTCTTATTGATGAAGTGAGTGCCTTCAACACTGATTAAAGCTCTTGGTGTGCCAAATCTGGTAAAAATGTTCTTGTGAAGGAATTTCATTACTGTGACTGAATCATTACGGGCACAAGCACATGCTTCAACCCACCTCAAAACATAATCCACTGCTAACAAAATGTATTCATTCCCAAAACACATTGGGAAGGGACCCATGAAATCCATTCCCCACACATCAAACAATTCCACCTCAATTATGTTGTTTAATAGCATTGCATTCCTAGCAGACATCTATCACAATTCTTCACAAATGAAAACAAATCTTTAAAGACAGTGGGCTAAAAGAAACCTGACTGTAGAACCTTTGTTGCAGTTCTCTGTCCACCATAATGTCCTCCGTGTGCTGCAGCATGGCACTCTGCCAAAATTGCTTGCACATTCTTCTCTGGTACACATCTTTTGAAAATTTGATCCGATCCTTGTCTGTACAGCATTGGATCATCCAAGTAGTAGTACTTTGTATCATGGAGGAACTTTTTCAACTGCTGCCCTTTGATTCCATAAGGTTTTCTCTCGGTTGCCAAATAGTTGGCTATGTCTGCATACCATGGGGTTTCTTCTTCACATCTCACAGCTGCTCATCTAGAAATTTATCATTTACTTGCTCAATTTCCTCTTCTCCACTGAGGTTTTCCAATCTAGAAAGATGGTATGCTACTTGGTTCTCGGTTCCCTTCTTGTCTCTGATTTCCATATCAAACTCTTGTATCAACAATATCCACCTAATCAACCTTGGTTTAGCATCTTTCTTTGCCATTAAGTACTTGATTGTTGAATGGTCTCTATAGACAATCACCTTAGATCCAACCAGGTAGGACCTGAACTTGTCGAAGGCAAATACCACAGCTAACAATTCTTTCTCTGTGGTTGTGTAATTTCTTTGAGCTCCATCAAGAGTTCGGCTTGCATAATAGATCACCCTGAAGATCTTTTCTTTCCTCTGCCCCAAAGCAACTCCTAAAGCATAATTGTTGGCATCACACATCAGTTCAAATGGAGAATTCCAATCTGGTGGTTGCATAACTGGTGCAGAGACCAAAGCAGACTTCATATTTAAGAAGGCTTCCATACACTGTGGAGAAAACTCAAACTTCTTGTCTTTCTCAAGTAATTCAGACAAAGGTTTGGCAATCTTTGAGAACTCTCTTATAATCCTTCTGTAAAATCCTGCATGTCCCAAAAAGCTTCTAACTGCCTTGACTGAGTTTGGTACAACCATCTTCTCTATCACTTCAATCTTGGCTGGATCTACTTCCATTCCAGCTTTTAATATCTTGTGTCCCAGAACTACTCCCTGCTGCACCATGAAACAGCTTTTTTCCCAATTCAACACCAGTGTGACTTTTCACACAACTTCAAAACCTTTTCCAAATTTTCCAAGCATGCCTCAAAATCTTCCCCAAACACTGAGAAGTCATCCATGAAGATTTCTAACCCATTATCTATCATCTCTGAGAAGATAGCAATCATACAACGTTGAAATGTTGTTGGAGCATTGCATAATCCGAAAGGTATCCTCCTAAAGGCAAATGTTCCATAGGGACAAGTAAATGTAGTTAAACTTTGATGTTCTGGAGCTATTGCTATCTGATGATACCCTGAATACCCATCCAAAAAGCAATAAAACTCCTGTCCAGCCAATTTATCCAACATCTGACCTACAAATGGCAAAGGAAAGTGATCCTTATTTGTAGCATCATTTAACTTCCTGTAGTCAATGCAAATTCTCCATCCAGTTATTGTCCTGGTAGTGATCATCTCATTGTTCTCATTCTGAACCACTGTGACTCCCCCTTTCTTAGGAACACATTGCACAAGACTTACCCAAGAGCTATCAGATATGGGAAAGATGATCCCCGCATCCAACCACTTAATAACTTCTTTCTTCACTGCTTCCTTCATATTGGGGTTCAACCTCCTCTGTGGCTGAATAGAATTTTTACTTCCTTCCTCTATCAAAATCTTGTGCATACAAATTGTAGGACTTATCCCCTTGATGTCAGATATAGTCCATCCTATCGCTCGTTTATGCCTTTTTAATAATTCCAACAGGCTTTGCTCGTTTTCTTTCTTCAGATTGGTGCTATGATAACAAACAATGTATCTGATTCACCCAAGTACGCATACTTCAAGTGAGTAGACAGGGGTTCCAAGGTCAATTCTGGTGGTTCCTCCATAGATGATTTTGACCCTTTTATTTCTCTCGACAACAGGTCCAATGGCTCAAATGGTTGCCTAGATCCCCCAAACTTTTGTCCTTGCTCTACCCATGCTGCAGCCTCACTTGGTAACTCCTCAGCATAATCTTCTTTCCCAAAATGATTTTCCTCAAAGAATTCTTCTGTTACTGACTCTAGAACTCCCACAGAAAAACACTCTTCTGAATCATCATGGACCTTTATGGCATTGAACAAGTTAAAAGTAGCTTGTTCATCTTGTACTCTCATAATTAACTCCCCTTTTTCCACATCAATCAGTGTTCTCCCTGTGGCAAGGAATGGTCTCCCCAGAATAATAGGTACCTCCCTGTTTGCTTCATAGTCTAAAATGATAAAGTCCACGGGGAATATAAACTTATCCACCCTTACAAGCACATCTTCAATCTTTCCTTCAGGATGTACAGTAGACCTATCAGCTAATTGAAGAGAAATCGTGGTAGGTCTAGCCCCTCCAATGCCCAATTTATGAAAAAATGATAATGGCATCAAATTCACACTTGCTCCCAAGTCACATAGGGCCCTACCCACATCTCGGCCTCCAATAGAACAAGGAATAGTAAAACTTCCTGGGTCCTTTAACTTAGCTGGAATTTGTCTTCTTAAAGGTCCACCTACTTCCTCAAACAATGATACTGTCTCAAATTCTTTCAGTTTTTTTTTCTTTGACAGGATGTCCTTCAAAAACTTCACATAGGTTGGCATCTGCTCAAGTGCCTCAACCAATGGAAAATTGATATGAATTTGTTTCAGCATTTCCAAAAACTTCTTGAATTGTTCTTCTTCTTTATGATTTTTTAATCTAGTTGGATATGGTGGTGGTGGTGCATAATCATACTCATCCAAACCAGATTTCCTCTTAGCTTTAGCAGTATTCCCTTCAGGCATTTCTACAGGCCTTTCTACAGGATCTTATTCTACCCTCAACTCAGGGGACATATCTTTCTCCTCCAGCAACTTCTCTTTTTGTAAATTTTCCTTGATCACTGCAGTCCCTGATGATGATTCTTCTCCTGCTTCCAAATTTTCAGCCTGTCTCTCTTCAAACTGTTTTACACTTCGCAGTGTAACAACTTTACACAGCTCATTTTCACTCATTGGATTCTCAGTGTTACTCGGCAATGACCCTGGTGGTCTGCTCCTTAATTCATTTGCTAACTGTCCCATTTGCACTTCCAGACTCCTTAAGGAAGATGCTTGGCTTTGAATAAGAGCATCTTGATTTTTAAGCCGCACTTCGTTTTGAGTCATGAATTCTTTCATCATTTCCTCCATAGTTTTCTCTTGTTTGGGAGGTGGAGCTTCTAGACTTTGTTGTTGATTATAGCCTCCTTTGTTATAATACTGCTCCCTTGCTGCAACATTTTGATGCCCTTGTCCAGACCAGGAAAAATTTGGATGATTTCTCCATCCAATGTTGTAAGTGTTCGAATATGGGTTATTAATCTGGTGATGATGATTTCTAATCCCCATATAACAAATCGACGCTGGGTTTGATGGACATTCCTCAAATTGGTGTGCTTCCCCACAATAAATACAATCTAGCCCCATTGAGGTTTCTGCAAGCATTGGGGCGACTTTAATTGGACTAGTATTTTTCTCAATTCACTTGAATTTTGCAAAATGTTTAACAGATTCAATATAATATTAGTGTTAAATATACTTTATTTTTTTATTAATATTATGCCACTCTAAAGCCAATTTAATATTTTTTTGGAGTATTCATGCTGAGTAATTATTTCATTCGAGCTGTATTTTTGTTTAATTCATGATGAGTAATCTTTCAATTTTTGGTTTTTAAACACAATTATTGCCTCATTAGGTGATTAATTTGGGCTAGAATATGTATTTTAATTTTTTCCAGCATGAATTCGAAATTAAATTGGCCTAGAATTTTGTTTTTCAATTATTCCAGCATGAGCTCGAAAATCGAGCATGAACTCAAAAATCCAACATGAATTCGGAATTTAAATAGGCATACAATTCTGTCTTTTAACTCATTCCAGCATGAATTCTCAATTAAATTTGGGCATGAACTCCATCAATTTGGGCACGAACTTGCGTATTTGGGGAATTAGGTGTTTTTAATCATTCTAACATGATTCGAAGTCATTAATTGGTTTTATATATATGTTTATAGATCGGGAATAAATTTAGTTCGAATTTGGTTTCCTTTAAATCATTCGAGATAATATCATGATATTAAAATAAAAATATACTTTTTTTAAATAAAAACCAATTTTCTACTACTATGGAGAACCTAATTTGATTCAAAATTGATTGTTTTCCACCATAAACTCTAGGAAATGAACCAATTGATGAATAATAGTTATTAATAATGGAAATTAAGAATAAATGTGAATAATCAATTCACATACAAAGATCATCCATTTTAATTGAATTATGGTGTCCACACTTAAATACAACTGAAACAAACATATTAAAATACATAAACTTACAATATAAGAAACAAATTAATGATTTGGAACTCTTTCTGGGCATGCACGTTTTGTGTGACTTGTAGATCCACAAATACTGCATTTCTTGGGAGCTCGGCGTCTGCCAGTTGATGTTTGGCCTGCCTCTGCACCAGAAGGACGACGACTATTTCTCGATCGACCGGCTTGGCGATTCACAATAGGTGGCAAAACAACACGTTGTTGTTCTTCGAGCGATACCTCTCACTCATCTTTTGGAGGAAGGGGGTGTACAATTCCTCCATAAATTTCTCGCCAAGTGGATGTCTTGTAGTATGCCCAAACATAGTCGTATAGAAGCGTACCCTTGAAGCTGTGTCAATAATAATAATAAAGTTAATCATTATAAATTAAAGTAGGATTGTATTGTTATATTTTACTAACCGGATTGCAGCAAAAGCATACGAGCATGGAATGAGATCCAACTGAAACTCACAACAGTCGCATAAGCTATCTTGAAGATCAACCTTCCATATTCTTTCCCCGTCGTTTACTTTGAAATGTTGCTCAGAAATGGCCACAACACTGAATTTGTTTGAAAGTTCCACCAATGGAGTGAGTTTGGCCACGACTTCCTCTGTCAACTCTTCATTTCTTGCAAATGCTTTAGCCCGCCTTTCATCGAACCATTTTTTGGCAATGTGCCTATATAGCTCGACAATGGAATATATTGGTAGCCGTCTAGCATCTAACAGCCTTGAGTTGAACACTTCAACTGCATTTGATGTCATGAACGAATACCGACGAACCCTGCATTTCGACCTAGCCCACTTTTCAGGCCGCACCGTCATTAGTTTGTTGTAAGCTGCCAGGAAATGTCGTTGAATTTGGTCAATTGCCTTCTGATAGACGATAGATCAATAAGCATAGGTTGTCTTGTGGTATAACTTCACGATAGGAGCACCGAAGACCGTCAACTTATTCTGAATGTGGTAACCACATAAGGCATGTGTCGCCTCTGGATAGACTGAGCTTATTGCCTTAGATATGCTGATGTGTTGGTCTGAAACAATCAGCAAGTGTTCATCACCATCAAAATCCATGCGCATACGGGACATAAACCATGTCCTACTCTCATCATTCTCGATGGGAGCAAATCCAATAGCCAGAGGAAAGATCTGTTCATTGTCGTCTTTGGTAACAACAACCAATAACACACCTTTATTCCGCCCCTTCAGGTGTGTGGCATCAACCACAATCATTTGCCTTAATGAAGATGAGAAAGCCGCACGTGACACACCTAAAGAAACAAAGAAATAGCGCAATCGATTATCCTCGCCGATATTCATGTCTGTAATAGTGTTAGGATTGTGTTGTTTGATAACATCGAGATATGATGGAAGCATGTTGAAAGAATCTTCTAAGCCACCATAAATCATTGATATGGCTCCATTTCTAGCTCGCAGTGCATTGCTATAGCTGACCTTAATACCAAAATTTTGTTGTAGGTCGGCCATTATATCTCGAGGTTTTATGATAGACCCTTGTCGATGCATTCTCCTGGCAAAATAAGAAGAGATAGCCTTGGATCGTATAGTTCTACTTCGGATGTTGTCATAGTACAACTATGAGTTGGACAGAATTTGTATATAATCCAACATCCACTTGAATGAGAAGCGCGTAGAATGAATGTACAGTTAGGATTGCGGCTGCAACTGTACTCCACCCGACTTTTAGTAGAACGCGACACCTTGAACTCCACGTGATGCTCCATGTGCCAAAGTCCGACAGCTACATATAAGTCTTCTTTTCTCCAAAACATGGAGTTAACTGCGAGTTCCTCATCCAATACTGCTTCAAGATCTCACAATATAGGTGAGTCGGACATATCTACTGGAATTATTGGAAGTAACCAATTATCCATTTGTCCACTGAGGCCATCAACTGTCTCTGCCGACAATGGTTTAGTTGGAAGCAAGCTTGACACAATGGCACCCATGCTACCTTGTTCTCTGACCCAAGCAGTGAAATCTTCCATTGTACAATTAAACAATGAAGCATTGTAATTTTGGCTTTCATCACCATCTAATGAGTCTGTATCGAATTCAGCTTCGTCGTCATCATCAGACTCCACAACTACATTTGGATTTTGGCGCTTAACACCATCTTCATCGTCACCATCACCATTAGGGGCATTTTCGTTTAAATCGTGGACTGGAGAACTTCGACTTCCACTGATTCCTTCTCCAAACATCATTGAAATTGAAAATTGATGTAGTTCTTCTGGTGTTGGACTATAAGGATTGTACGGTTGTGGGCTCAATGAACCCATGAAAGGCCTGTACGTAGATGATTCTCGCCGAGAGCTTCCAACAGCTGCATTGAATAGCATGTTCATCACTAAATAAACCTTCAGCTCCCACAACATGTTACAAAGTCATTGAAGAAGCATATCCGTCGCGAGCACCGGAGGAACATTCCTCCCACTTCTTGTTTCAGTAAGATAATATTAGGGGTGGCAATTTTTGACTTGATCCGATAATCCGACACGAATCTGCACGATAATAATGGATACGGATTGAGGCTTATCGGATATGGATCCTTATCGGATGGACACGATAAAGACACGAAAATTTTGGATAGGATTAGGATTGGATGCGGATCGGTTTGGATAATCCAATAAATGGATCGGATTCGGATCGGATACGGATATCCGTTAATAAATAAATAAAAATTATTTATTTTTAAATATAATAATTAATTAATTAATTTTGATATATTAGTTTAGATTTAGAGTTCTTTCAAAAATTCAAATCTCTTAATTCTTGATTGTCCGTGTCCCATTTTTTTAATTCACCACCAAAAAATATATTTATTTATCTATTCATTATATTTTTTAATATTTATTTTCTTCTACTATCAAAATTTAATAACTTTGTTTTCTTTTTCTTTTTTTTTCAACTTCAAGTTTTCAATTAAGTTGTATCAACCGATTAACTAGTTGGTGAGCTCTTAAATTTAAATGTTGATGAAAGTATTGTAGATTCGTCTGAATACTCATTCATTGTTTCAACTCTTACAATTTCACCATGATAGATGAAAGATATTTATTATAATTTATTTTATTTGTTATAAATTTTAAAGTTTTAATTAATATTTATCTCCGTCAAAATTGTAACTGGAGTATTGACGACTAAGGTGAATAATTGATCAGTATTTAGAAATGAGCAAGTTTAACCACTAGTATTTGAATTTAAGATTTATCTATGTATATTGGAATATTTGATTGAGGATTTTAGTTTTAAATGAAGTTGCAGTTTTATTTATTTATCCAACACAAGATTTGAACAATCAAATATAAATATTTTGTATTATCTTATCAAATTTTTATTTGATTGTAATTGTTTTTATTGAAATAGAATCTTATTGAATTAATTCAATTTGGATTCTTATCGGATCTTTATCGGATCGGATCCATAACGGATCATTCGGATTGGATACTTATCGGATCCTTAACGGATACGGATCAGATTCATGCGGATACGGATTTTAGCTTAACGAATCGGATACGGATACGGATTTTGATTTTTCTTAACGGATCGGATACGGATTTGACTTTAACGGATTGGATCGATAACGGGTTGATACGATAAGGATCCGATCCGCACGAATTGCCACCCCTAGATAATATAGAGTGTAAGAACCCACCATGGTATGAGCATCGAGAATGTATTGAACGTTTCTCCGCAATTCTTCTATCGTTATATCATGAGAAGGTATCATGACAACTCGTTCTTCCCCGCCGATGTAGTTGTATTCGTTATCCCATTGGCCATTGTAATGAACAATGATAGATCGATAATTTTCCATCTATCTTTTTGTTCTGAAAAACAAATTTAGAGAATGGGTGTTTGATTCTAAGGATCAGTGAGAATGGGTGAGTTTGATTCTAAGGATTGTAGACAACGTGTGAATATGTTGTAAATTATTTTATGTAGTATATAGTACGATTGAATAGTATTCATTTAATAATTTGAGTATCTTCAGAGAAAATAATGTACATGCACGTGAAATATTCGACTTTATTGAACCATGTGTATTTGCATGCATGCGTTGTTTCTTCAGAATAGTCAATTAAATCAGAATTGGCACATAAATTCACATGTGAATCCCAGAAAGATGTGAAATATCACTGAAAAGTTTGACTACAATAGTTGAGCCGATCACTAACATTATTGTTGAAATAGGGAATTCATGCCCTCTTCTATGGACTTCATGCCCAAAAGAGAGAATTCATGCCCAATTAAATCGACTTCATGCCCAATTTATAACATTATTTTTAAGAATAACATGTTTACTAATATTATTGTTGAAATAGGGAGTTCATGCCCTCTTTTATGGACTTCATGCCCAAAAGAGAGAATTCATGCCCAAGTAAATCGACTTCATGCCCAATTTATAACATTATTTTTAAGAATAACATGTTCACTAACATTATTGTTGAAATAGGGAATTAATGCCCTCTTCTATGGAGTTCATGCCCAAAAGAGAGAATTCATGCCCAATTTAATCTAATTCATGCCCAATTTATAACATTATTCATAAGAATAAGACCATGTAAACTATAATGTACGAATGAAATAGGGAATTCATGCCCAATATAATCAATTTCATGACCAAAAGAGAGAATTCACGCCCAATTTAATCAATTTCATGCCCAATTTATAACATTATTGTTACGTTATAGTTCTAATTAAACTATAATGGGCGAATTTATAACATTATTCTAAAGAATATATGTTATGGTTACATTATAGTTCTAATTAAACTATAATGTATGAATATATAACATCATTCTAAAGAATATATGTTATGGTTACATTATAGTTCTAATTAAACTATAATGTACGAATTTATAACATTATTCTAAAGAATATATGTTATGGTTACATTATAGTTCTAATTAAACTATAATCCTATGTTGTTTATGTTTTCTCGATGTTCGTGTTAATGTGGCTCTGAATCATGCCCGATCGGCTCTTTAAACACATGGGGCTGATTAGAACCCTTTAGCTGCAGTAGATGTTGCTCACTTTCATGCTCCTCTAAAATCTCATGCTCCACATTCTCTACATTCTCCACTTGTACCAAACACCCGTCTCCAGTCCATGTATTAGTCAGAATGGGCTGCCTAAACTCTATCTCTAGAGTATCACTCACTACTGTTTCTACTAGTATCTCTACTGATGGCCTAGTATCTTCAATATCTATCATCGTGACCCCTTCACCATGTGACAATAATGGAGCCAGATAATTTACACCCATTGTATCCCTTCCTTGTGAAGATAGCCAATATTGGGTATTCATCTCAGCCGCCGAAGGAGGTAGGCAGTTAAAACAGTTAGCTGCAAGTTTTAAATACATATAATATAAGGTAGATAATCAATTAAAAAAATATATATACAAACTCGAATTTTATTATATTACCTCTTGAGAGAAGAAGGCTACCCAATCTTTGATACTGGCTCTTTTGAACTGCCACTTCAACATACGTGGAATTCCATTCTTGTTTACTACCTTGGCACATGCTTGTCCCAACTGAGGAATGACCTCATACGCCCAAACCTTAGATCATAATAAAAATAAATTATTATTAGCATAAAATTTAAATCAGACAAGACAATAATTCTAAAAAAAATGTTGATGATTTGCGTTTTTTTTCATACCTGTAGTACCCAAAAGGGACCAGGAAGATGAAGACCTTTCTCAACTTGAATCTGAGTGGTGGGTATATGCGTACTGTAATACAACAATGCTTTGTATGTGTACGTACCCAATGGAAATTCGTTCCATGCATCTAAATCCTCACTTAGGACAAACACTTTCCTATTTTTCGTTTTTCCGTATATCCTAGAGCAAGAAACCAAAATGCTAATATATTGGCCACCCTAACATACAATATCCTATGACTAAAATCAACTTTTTTTCGATTCAAAACAATCCAACAATTCTTTACCACTAAGCAATTTACCCCCACAAAATATTCCAAAAACAGTACTAGATTTTAAATCATGTCGTGCAGTAGGATCGAAGGTGGTGGTTCCAAAACTAAAACCAGAAATAAGGGAAAATTCACTCTTTGAAAACATGATATTGTGTCCACCCACACAGAACTTTAATACATCATTATTATTTGACGTTATCTGATGACTAAATAGTTCAACTAAAGACTGAGATGAACTAGTACCATTATCTGCCCATCCCAACAAATGCCCAAAAACACCATTCCTAAATTCTTCCACCAATGCTTCTACTACTGAAAATAAAGTCTGCCTAATTGACTCTAAAATCTTACATTTATAGAACAAATTTGTCTTAGTTTTACATCCATGAACCTCATACCTAATCCACTGGGGCTGCACAAAAAAAAAATAATACATAATGTGTTCGAACAAAACCAAAACATATAGTTGAAACACACCTAGTATCCTAAAATCTAAGATTCAATATGTACAAATACAAACCATCGGTCACATTCATTCATTCATGCCCATAAACAACAACATTGTTCACAGTTCATTCATGCCCATAAACACAAACACACCATCGATTTTCATGTATAAAAACAAAGAAAATAGGCGAAACAAGCATACCTCTGCATTCGACATTCTTCGAGTTTATTTTACGTGGGTAGTCGGTTGGAAAATGGCCAAGAACTTGCGCGCGTAGGGGGATCCAAATTCAGGCCGATTTGGGATGATTTCGTGCTCAATTTTGTTCTAATTAGGTCGCAGAAACAGGGTTGAGAATAAAACTTATTTCATTGAATTCATGCCGAAAACCGCAAGTTCATGCCCATTTAACTGAAATCGTGCCCAATTGCATTCATTTTAATCCAGCACGAATTCGGTGTTAGAGGCAATAAGTTCGAATTCGTGCCTAATTCAAATCTTTTAAAGTGGGCACAAATTCGGAGTTCAATAACCACCGAATTCGTGCCCATTCAAATCATTTAAAATGGGCACGAATTCACTGGCTATTGAAGTCCGAATTCGTGCCCAATTTAAAATATTTGAATTGGGCACGAATTCGGATTTAAATAACAAATTGGGCATGAATTCGGATTTAAATATCATTTATATATTACTTTTTTTTATTTCTAACATTAGAAAATAATAAAATATGCATTTAGTTAGATTCCTTACAGAAATCGAGAGAAGTGATGGTTTGATTATGACAATTGTATAAGAAAAGGTACACTTTTGCTATTTTTGAAGTTTTTCATAACGCTTGTTATTCCTTGCCTTTGAATTTTTAATTTGGTTATTATAGATTTCCCCTCAATATATATTATGTATGAGTTTAGATAATACTCCCTCCGTCCCAGATGAATTGTCTACTTTACTTTTGACAGAATAATCAATACGAGTAGAGATATAGAAAATTAAAATTTTATTAGTGAGTGTATATTAATTTACTATTTTAGGTAAGTGGACAATTAAATGGAACAGATAAAAAAGAAAATATGGACAATTCAAGTGGGACGGGGAGTATTAATACATTTTTACAATAATTGACGACTTCACACTTTTCTCATGGTTCAATTTTCAGTTTTCAACGTGTTTAAGTGGATCGATATGCATATATATATACAATTCAAATCTGAACTATATGTCCTGAATGAACAATGACCATATATCCAGCCATACATCTCATTTTTTGGACGCCTCATAATGTGCCACGTGTCATTTTTTAATTATTTTTATATTAAGTAAAGGGTAATCTTGGTAACACATATTATATTAAAATTGTTAGTTTTGGAAATCCCTATATTTTTGCTTTTTATAATATTTCTAATATCTTTTTATTTTTTGTTTCTATATCATATCAAATTGTCCAATTTTTTATTTCATCTTGTTTATTTTTCATCGTTCGTTTTTTGCTCTCTCTTATCCCACTCGTCGACAATGATCTCTCTTCTCCCAGCCATGGCGGAAAATTTCATTCGAAAATTAGGGCACGCCGTCAGGTGACCCACCCGGCCGCTGCCGCTCTCGATACCTGTCGCCTTCTTCAGATACCACGTCACCGAAGGCGATCTCACCGTGAACTCGAACGTGTTGTCAGTGAACGTCATTATCGTCACTGCCATCGGAGTCTCCGGCTTGAATTTCTCGGTTCGGGCATTGAAATCCTTGCAAAATGCCAATCTGGGTGTAATGGGTGCAGACTCATTTCGGCTGAAGGGCTTATCACCGACGAATTTATTGCCAGTCCCCTTAAAGTTCGATACATTTGAAAATTTTGTATGATTGATTCTTGCTGCAAAATTGGGTCGATTAGTATTCTTGTGTGTTGTACTACTAAATTCTAGTTGACTTGTTAAAATTCTTCTCCACTCGTGAGCCAGGTAGCATGTCAATTTAACTTCCAAATTATATGGTGTTTGTGTTGTTTTTTTGTTTAAGGGGGCCATAATCATTCATCAGTTTTTCTGTTTCATGAAAGTTGTCAAGACTTGTAACAGAGATATTTGGATCCTCAAATTTGGATCCCAAAGGCTGCCCAACCGGAGGCGCAGGTTTCGCGCCGCCCGCAGACACCGTGAGTCTGATCGTCGCCACCACTGGACGTCGGGTTAAGATTTATAAAAATCAAATCATTGTTTCAGATTTGTAACTGCAGATTGCTTGTTATTTGTTTATTTAATTTCTACATTGTGTGAACTCAGTTAATATGTAGCATTGTACGTTGTTTATATTATCATTGTTACTTGTATTTAATATCATTTTATCGAAATTGCCAGTTAATGTTAATTGATTTTTAATAAACCTTTAAGATCACCGTTATCTTTATTAAATATCATTGTACGCTGTTGACATTATCATTGTTGCTTGTACTCAATATCATTTTATCAAAATTTGTCAATTTAATCTCAATTGATTTTTAATACACGATCATTGTTATCCTTATTCAATATCATTGTATGAATAATTAAAGTTATTTATGCATTTTAATGATAATAGATTAGTGGAAGTTGAAACTGCACCCGATAAATCAGCTTACAATGACTTACAAAGCCATAAACAATTATAACGATTAACTTAAGATCATGGAATAAATCGTGGTGTATTTTTTTTGGTAACCGCACCCATAATATATGCAACATGATCTTATTTCTCTTTCCAATTTATATGATAATAATGGAAAAAATCGCGGGGGATTTGATTTGGTAACTGAATCCGAATAATCAGCATGCAGATTTAATTCCATTTCAATTTTTTTCCGTTTAGGACTATTTTGGCCTTTCAATGATAGAAGAAGCTAGCAACAATGATAAACGGCAACAGAAAATCTGGGACGTCTATTTTCGAAATCAAATGCTAGATTTTGGTCTATGTTCATTCATGGACACATGTTATATATATATATATATATATATATATATATATATATATATATATTGCTGAAAGGCTCATATAGAAGAAATTATATTATTTATTATTATTTAAAATAATGTTAAATTTAATTTAATTGATTGTTTATTTATAATATTTATGATTATTGCAATTCCATTTTGTGTTGCTGAATATTGATTTTATATTAATAATTATTAAATAACATTTAATAATTGTATTTAAGTTTGAGTTTCACCAACTTCTCAATTTACTAAATTAAATAAAAATTGAAAAAATCAATTTAACGTAGCAGAGAAACTTACGAGAATAAATTTTTATATTATTAAAAACACCAATTTAACAAAATTTTTTTACTGCAATGTCAATCCTATAGTTGACGTGGATGATTGATGCCATAATTAACATGTGATGTCATAAATTGGGATAAAATTACATGATATAAGATAAAATTTCATAAATTGAAAATGTAAAATAAAGTCCTATAAATTTTAAAAGTGTAAGATATATAACATAATTACCCTTATTTATACCCCGTCAAATTGGCCCGAATAAATTTTTGTGATAGTCATATATGACCTGGAGTGATCCACATACCATAACTGTGGGACCGACTTTTACCCATAGAGGGAATGATCTTGATTTATTTAATGCAGCAATCAATTATAACAAGCAATTATCTTTTTATTTTTAATGAATTATTTTCATATCTTGTTTTAAAAATATTGCTTATTAAAAAGCAAATAGATGAAAAAAAAAAAGATGAAAACGAGTAACAATAAAGTTTTTCCCTTTTCAATTTTTTTTTTCTTTTCAAACGAATTAACAATAAAGTTGAGTGGGTGCAGAATTAAGTCGGCAATTGTGAGAGCGTAGCCGACGCCGGAAAAATGGTTTCAACGGAGGGATTGGTGCCGATAACGAGGGCGTTTCTGGCTTCCTACTATGACAAATATCCTTTCACTCCTCTCTGCCCCGACGTTTCCCGTCTCTCTCAGCATCTTTACGCCATGGCAACTACCGATCTTCTCAAGGACTCCCCGCCTACCAAAGGTTTGACCCTAGTCAACTCTTTCCGGATCCCTGCTTTTCTGCCACCGATTCAACTTGTGCACTGCTTGTATTGGATCAGGTGAAAGCTTATTGATACAAGAAGCTGAAAGCGAACCCCCGCATAAAGTTGATGAAAATATGTGGAAGAACCGAGAACAGATTGAAGAAATCCTTTTTTTGTTGGAAGTCCCTCATTGGCCCAGAGCGGTGAGATGCGATTTTGAGTACTGTTTTGTTCTGTTTGATTTGTAAAGAAACATTACTCATCGGATTTGCATCTAACAGCTTCAGCAACGAGCAACTACCGAGGATGAGGAACTTGCTTCTGTTCTTGTGAGGCTTCAAGACAAGTTCAAATATGCTCTGCAGATTCTCGAGAGTTTCCAAGCCAGAAATTCGGAATTTGTATTTAACACAGGTAGGTACTGGTACCCTATAGTTGGAGATTGATCTGTGTATTGTTTAGGTAGGTAACCTCACATATTTTGACTTATTAGTAATGACTATCTATCATTCAATAAGATGTAGTTTGTTACGTGCGTGCCTCACAAGACTCAGGGCAGAGTAGGAAGGATTTGATTTAGCATTGATCTTCCACATGAAACAATTGTAATTCTTGTGCATAATATGGCCAATATGTGTGTGAATGCAGTTATGACCTATATGCCACAAGATTTTCGGGGTACTATAATTAGGCAGCAGAAAGAGCGCTCCGAGAGAAACAAACATGCTGCTGTTGATGCTTTAATTAGCTCTGGTGGAAGCATACGTGATAAATATGCTCTGCTGTGGAAACAGCAGATGGACAGGTGGGATTTTTTTTCTAGCACTTATGTATTTATTCTAACCCAAAATACAACAGTTTTGATCGTATTTTTGTCTCTGCAGAAGAAAGCAGTTAGCTGATCTTGGTTCTGCAACTGGTGTCTATAAGACTTTGATGAAGTACTTGGTTGGAGTACCAGAGGTATGTGGCAATTAACTCATCACTACCTCGCATGTTGCGTCTAGTTGTTCATGTTCTATGATTCTTCCTCTCCTTTTTTCTTCTTCCTTTTTGTGTATTTTTGCTTGATCTTTGTGAAGAAATTCTTCGAAATTCCCCACGGTCATGTAGTCTGACTCACTATGATTTATGTCTTGCAGGTTTTGATGGATTTTGTTAGGCAAATAAACGATGATCAAGGGTATACACTTCCATCTAATATATCCTGTAGTAACAATAAGTTCTTTTATCATTGAGCTGATTATTTTCAAGTTCAAAGGATCAAATAGCATTACTTCCCATAATGTTCTGAACCAGGCCCATGGAGGAGCAACGGCAACGATATGGACCACCTCTGTACAGTCTTACTAGAATGGTTTACAATATTCGTCTATTCCTATCTCTGCTTTGGGGGCGTTTTGAAACTAGAAAATTGTGAGTTTGTTAAAATTTGTACATTCAGCTGTTCAGATAATAACATGTTGCAAGTTTGGTAATTTTTTTGTGGCCTATAATTCTCAGGAAGAAAGACCAAATTTCTATTTTGGAAGAAGCAGCTAATGTCTATACATCTGAGTTGGAAAGATTTATCAAATTTATTAGGTACAATATTTTTTATCTCCCTGAATATTGTATTCTTTACATGACGATAGTTATATTCATTCACTCCCATTTTGGTACTGTAGAAAATTTAATTTTGATCTTTCAGTCAATCTGTTTTCTGTTTCATTTATATTTGGAGTTCGGAGAAAGTAATTAGTATTATGTTGTTGCCAATGGTGCATAACAACCTTGCTAGTAAGACACCTTTTGATTCATTTCTTTTGTTTTTGGTGGCTCATGGCTTATCCTTGGCTCACATTTTTTTGAGTAATGAGGTTATATGGTTTTGTGTGTGAAGTCAAATTAAATTTTGGATGGATCTTAATGCCGTTTATTTCAACCATTTTGTATTAAAAATTCCAGATGAATTATTTTTTAATGAGAAAAAGATATATATTTTTTATTTGCTAGGCTTTAATATTCCAATTAACTATTGTTCTATTTATGATGATTTATGAGAATGATTAGAGATTTGATAGTTCCCATCAAACCAATGGGTGTAGAAAGATGAGAATATAAAGCAGGATTTTTCATAGAAATAGATAAAGTACGGTTCCACATATTGAAATAGCAGAATGATACAGTTAATTTTTTTCTGTAATTTAGTCTAAGATTACTAGCTCTCCAGCTTTGCAATTAGCAGCTGTCCATATGCAAAGATATATGTAAAAGTTAATTGTTTTCCTATGTTATCAGTTTTTTCCTTTCCCGCCTCGCTCAAAAGGGTTTGAAAATGAGTGGTTAATTAAAGTGGGAAGAATAACTTTCTCTTGATATGAGAACGGATCACCTCTTTGTGATTTTTGTTACTTATAGAGACAGCCCTAAAAGTTCATCTGTTAAATAATGATTTCTTAAACCGATTCATTGTATTGGGGATGAATAATTGATTGACAAGAACGTAAAAGAGGATAAAATGAATGTAAAGTTTTTGGAACACCAGAAAAGGTAGAATAAGAGTAACAGATATGTTTAGAAAATTAGTCCTGGTCTTGCAAATTACATACATCAAATTGTTTTGTGCCAGATGGCTTTACTCTTATTAGATTACATGGCTCTCTGTTGCTCTATGTCACTGTATGCTTTTGTTAAATTGCATTATGAGAAACTATTAATAAAATGATGAAGACGATAAGGTTTTACTTTAGGCTATCTGTTTCTGACACTCTGATATCTGTTTTACAGGGAAGTTTTCACAAACTCCCCCTTTTTAATTACTGCAGAAGATGCTGGTGCATTAGTAGCCAGGTTTGCCCTGAAAATGTTCCATTTATTGAGTTTGTACTAACACGCTTGAAAGCCGGTTTACTTCTTCCTTTCATCTCTTTGGTTCATTAACAGATTGAATTTTGCAGAAATAAAGATGAATACAAGGAAATAAGTGTTCCAGCAGGGGAAACTCGCGAGGTATTTTTCCCAGCACATGATCCTGATCCATGTTATCTTTTCTGCATAGAGTCACAGACAAATAGGTTCAGGTTTTTTCTCTCTTAATAGTTTGATTTGGGACTTTGTTACTACATCATTCCTTCTAGAATAGTTAAATTACCACATCTAGTAGGTGAAATTATCCAGTAGAAATTGAAGCAGGATTTGGCATCATGCATAAATTACTGCTTTAGCTGTCTATTACTGCCTGAATGGAGTTTACTGTTCTTTTAGGTGAGTTTAACAGTGGAGTCAATAAATTCGTACATTGCTTGGGATTTCTCACTGGTGCAGGGCAAATTGAATATGGTATTCTTCTTCAAACTACTTATATCTGGCACCATCATTACTATCATGATGGATTGTGGAAATGTGGATGCATATCATGTAAATTGCATGCTTACTGAGTGTTGATTAGTGTATTCTTTCTTGTTGTGTTAGCTAAAACCAATGAAAATGTGATACAAATTACTTCAGCTAATTGTGATTCGCATGCTCATAGATCATAGATATAATATAAACAAACATTATCCAATTACTAATCATAATGTATTGCATTTCATAGTTTATTATGAAGACTGGACAAACCAATTACTGTTCCTCACTTAATTTGTCTCTTATTTTTCATCGCAACAAGGAGTACATGGATTTATTTTGCCTTTTGATTTGCTTTTCTCTTTATACCTTGCTGATATTTTCAGCAACTGGTGATTAAAGGGGTCTCCAATTGCTTCAGAGCCTGCATTGATCGTATTTTTAACAGATTGAATTCTTGCAATTGCACCTATAACTTTGATTTTTCTTTGAAGTTTTGCACCTAAGCTGTCTTATATCATTGGCCTTTGCTAAACAAGGAGAGTACATTAAGCTGCTGTAGGTCAGTGGTTCATTTGAAAAGATAGGTTTTTGTATGGGATGATTTAAAGTGCCCTGAATTGTCTCACTATGACATGAACAAAGTAAATCTCTAACCTTGAATTGGTACCCAGTGACCATATTGCTGGAGGATGTGTGTTGAAATTATAGAAAGATGAGTTGTTGATTATCAGCACAATAACTATCTTAGGGTGCTCTGAGATTTCATAAATTGAAAATAGGAGAAGAGATGGGAAAGGGCAAATGCCTCATTAATCAAATAGTATTGACACAAGGAACACAATTGTTCTTAGTTATCATCCCGCTTCATCCATTCCTTGATATCGGAAGGTTATCTATTGTGCAACTTCAAAAGACAGGAAAAGGACAAATGGAGGATGTGTGTTGAAATTATAGAAAGATGAGTTGTTGATTATCAACACAATAACTATCTTAGGGTGCTCTGAGATTTTCATAAATTGAAAATAGGAGAAGAGAAAAATGGGAAAGGGCAAATACCTCATTAATCAATTAGTATTGACACAAGGAACAAAATTGTTCATAGTTACCATCCCGCTTCATCCATTCCTATATCGGAAGGTTATCTAGTGTGCAGCTTCAAAAGACAGGAAAAGGACAAATGATTTAAGGTTATCTGGTTGGCATCTCATATTTCTACTCAATCTCACTGTTGTAAAAATTGGCCTAGATGGCTGCTAGTCATGATTTTAGGTCTATATAAAATAACTAAATCAGTTGCATATTTTCAATACTGCTTAATCTTAACATATGGAATGTAGACCATGCATTGGTCATCTTAAGGGCATACTGTTTTACTTTTATTGCAGAGCCATGTGAATAGTATCATGCATTATTCAGAAATCAGAAGACTGTCCATTATATCATCCTAGTTGTAATTCAGACAGAATAATCCTTGCTTTGACTATGCCATTTGGATTGTCAATATGTTCTTTTTAATTAAATAATGATCCTGCAGGACATTGGATTCAGTGTCGAATGCATAGATCTTTCTGGGAGAAAAAGTGTAAGTACTTTTGCTGTTGTTGCATCCCAATTCTTAGATCTGACTATTCACCACTTGTTCTGTGTTTTATGCCACAATATTTGTCATTGCCCCTTTTATCTCCCTCTCTTCCTTCTATATTTCTAACTTGGTTTTGGCATTGGTTTATCATTGTCCCTGGTTATTGCTGACTCTAGCTGATTTTGCCTTACCGGCGCTATGAAGCTGACCAAGTGAGTGTTGCTTTTCGTTAATCATTTGTAGCACTTCTTTACAGAAGTTTCAAGTTTTTAAATTCGTGTTTTAGGGTAACTTTTGCGCATGTGTGTCTGGAGACTACAAGCTCGTTTGGGATAATTCATATTCAACATTTTTTAAAAAGGTTGGTAAATGTAATTATAGCATTACTTTTTTTTCCAGGTGCCTCCTGCTCGCTTATTTTAGTTATTATTTAGTATTTACAACTGAATACAATTTGCTGGATATTGATCTCTCTTGCTAAATTGTCAGTCAATAAATGTCAATTTGATGAATGTCTTATCCTACTATGATGGGTGTCTTGTTGAATCATTTTAGGACACATGTTGATTAGAGTTACAAGTAAAAGGAAAGGGATTGGCCAAAAAAACTGAAACCTTGATATTGGATGGAAAAGCTGATATGTTTGCATCCACAATTAGGGTTAACAGTTGTGTGTGTTAATTCGAGTTCTTTCTCTTCAAGTGTTTTAGGGGAGAAAATGTGGGCAAATTAGGTGAAGTGCCTGTTCTTTCGATATGTACACAGTTGTACTCCTGTTAAGTCATACAATGAACCAACTAGTTGAAGTGCCGGAGGCAATGAGTTCTTTTAGTGCTCTTGTTGTCTCCCTGCGTATAGTAATTAGTAATCAATGCATCCTAGCTTCAACACATAGTTATTTTTAAAGTTTTCTGAAACAGTTCCATTGCCATTGAGGAGGGTCAGAAAGTTTGTTATCTGTTGCTAGCTATTAATGGAATAATATTGTTGGAGGATGGGTGATTTAGATTTTTAAATGGTGTGGGTTCTGGGGGTGTGGGACAGTGATTTTAGGGTTAGCGCAATGTATAATATAATATATCTAATATAGGAATTCCTGATCGGGTTGGCTGTGGAGATACTTTATTAGTTGCTTATTACATATTTTAGCTGCCTTTTATTTTATTTAAGCGGGCAGCTTTGATAGAAACTAGCATATATGAACTTCTTGACAGCAGTGCCATGGACAATAGGAAGTTCAGTTATTTTCTATTTTTCTTTTTTGCTAAATGAGTTGTTAGTCTTCATCCATTGCTATTATTAGAGGGTTTGAAAAAATTGTTGGGCGCTATCAAGAGGACATTCAACCTGGGTGATATCTTGGATTTACATACCATAGGGTTGATTATTTGAAGGATACATGATCTATCAAGCTCAAAGTTGTCCATTCCATCAAAGTTTCAGTCTGCCTAGTGGCTTGATACTTGCCTCTGATTGTCCTCTTTTTGATGGTTTACTTTTTAGTCAGTTCTCTGAATTCTACACATCCTTTGATTCATGTTGTTTCACCATGGTTTGATTTCTTCTACCATGATTTTTCATATCATTCTTATCTATTGCCTCCATTCGTGTTTCCGACCTCATATTTGGTAGTTTGAGACCATTTGGTAGAGTTAAGTGCCAACAGAGAGTAAAAGAAAGATTTTTATAATAAGATATTTGGTAGTTTTGAGACCATTTGGTAGAGTTAAGTGCCAACAGAGAGTAAAACAAAGATTTTTATTATAAGAGTGAACGAGAGAGAACTTGGAGTGGAATTCCCAAACAAGATACGAGTCTTTTCCCTCAGTCTAAGATTGTAACCGTACAAGCATAAATCATTGTGTCCCATTTTGCATCATATAAACAAGATTTCTGACTCAAGCTAATTTGAACCTTTCATCATTCTATTCACTTTGTATCCTTTTTTTTTATTATTTATTATTATTAATACATTTTCTTTTGAAATTGGATGCATTAATTTGAATCACATCCTAAATGTTCCATTGCATCTCGAAGCCATATCCTATTGGACACAAGCAAAGTGTTTTAATCACTTATGTTCCGAGTTAGAGACCTTTTTAACATTTTAGTTTCTTGTATTGTGCAAAGCCATACTTATTGCATATGTCCTTGCCTACATAGTGTGATGAACTCAATCTGGATAAAACACCTGGTGTTTGGAACTGCATTGAGTCAATTTTGGATAAAATGAATTTTACATGTGATTCGTTTTGGATTGCATATTTGAAACAGGTCATACGATACAAGGTGGACTGTGTTCCTCCAGTCGTAGCTGCTGCAGATCAGTAGATCCTATTCGGAAAGTCAGCAGTTGTTTTATGTTGTACCAGTTCATTTGTGCTCAAGAGTTGTATATATCACAGGATTCATGATTTAAAGCTAACGCCTGCATTTAATGTAATAAATTTGTTTTCTGTGGAGAAGAACCTGAGCTTTTTATCTTTATTCTTGAGCATTTATTTATTCGTTCGATATCGATGAACCTATACCAATTAGTTTAATTTCCAAACCAAGCAACGGAAATTGATTCGGATTTAAAAGTAAAATCGATCCCGAATCGATTAAGCAATTTCCCCCTAGTATAGAATTAAAATTTTAACTTGAATAGATCAAAGTTTATAGCTTAAATCCCGTTACCCTAAATGTTATATAAAATAAGAACTTTATTTTTGTTGCATGGGCTACTTAGAGAAATCTGATTTTGTTGGAAATGTTCCAACATTATTTACCTTCCACTCACCTCACCGATTCCATCTTACCCTCACTCCACATTTTTTGAGATTTCCTCTACTTACCTTCAAACCCACAACTCTTATCTCTAATTTTTTTTTTTCTTTTTCTTGAGAGTCCCAGCAACACTATTTTCTTCTTCTTCTTCTTGCACGCTTTTCCGGTTCTTTTGACAGCAGCATCCACTATCACTCAACAGCCCTGCAGCACCACTCTTCTTACCTGCATAGTCGAGTGATTCGGCTGTGGATTTCTTAAACAAATCGGTGCCTACAGAATCCCCAACATTCATGTGTCTACTTATTTTATTTCATTCTTTCTACATCTATATCTATATCTATATCGTCACTTTTTTAAAATCTTATATAGCTACTTAGTGTTTAGGCTTTGCTTGGAACTCCATATTACGATTTTGCCGCAAGCAAGGACATACTGGTATACAAAATCATACTTTATATTTATTATGATAAAAAATTGTGTTAGGCACGCCTTTTTTCGGTTTTTATCCATACCCAAATGAGTTCACCTATCCTAATTTGGGTATATTAAATAAATTTGAGTTGATTTAATGGATAAAATCTGTCTATATCGTTTACGCCGCATAACCTGAAACCTTCCCATTATGATATGTGTGAGGATAAACAGGTTTATAAATATATATATAGTTAAAAAAATACTGCGTTATTTTTTCCTTAAAAAAAATACTGCGTTATAGGGATGTTTTTATGGTGCACCATGCACCCTCTACACAAATATTTAAATTCATTAAACATAGATATCATAAAGAAACTTTTTCAAGTTTTCCCATCTTAAAATAACTAGATTTCTGCCTGCGCGTTGCGCAGAGTGTTACATATTTACTAATAATTTATTATTAAATAATATTAATTTTATTTATTGTACGAATTAATACTATATAATAGTAAAATATTAAAAATTTAAACACGTTCATTTAAATAATATCAATTTTATTTAAATTTGAGATAATATTTTCTTATTTAAAATATTAAAAATCTAAACACGTCTCTTTTGCTGTCTATCTTACACATACATTAGTATTTTTTTATCTTTTATTTGTTATGTTATTGTTTTATTATTTACATATAGTTTACTTCAATGTCATGCCAAAAATACACAATAATCAAATTACATTCAAGGCGATAAAAGTATTATATTCACTAAACCTTTTTGCATAATATACTTGATGTGATCTTACAATACAAATATTAATATAAAAAATAATCCCAAACTTTAAATTTATATTAACACCAATTATAGATTATTTTAATGTGCCATAAGAACTCCGAAAAATAAATTATAGAATATGCTCTTGTTTATAACAATCTTACATATTACTACAGTCTACATTATTATTAATATGTGATATAAATATTGTTGGTCACTAATCAGAGTATATGATCAAATTCGTGAGCGAAAGTAATTTAACTTGTGTGTGGCTCCAAGTTGATTATCAGTTAACCTAGAAAAAATTAGCTGGTTAGTTAGACAAAAGCTTAAGTCGAGCAAGAGTTAAGTATAATACAATTATACACCAACAATTAAGGTTTGTTGTTGGATTTCAAAGATATTTGAATTGTGCAGTTTAAACATATAATTTGAAAGCACATTTAAGAGACAAAATATTTATAGTGGTTTAGGAGTCAGAACTCCCTTCATCCACTCTTCTTCCATTTTTTTTTTTTTTTTTTTACCGAAGGAAATCCACCAACTCCAATTGCTTTTGGTAATTAAATACGGATTTTAATTTAATTCTTCTACTGACATAAGGCTTTATTTTCTATGGTCATGAAGTACTGTAACTTCGAGTTTTACCACACTTTGTGTTAGATTTTTTAGCTGACTCTTGGTTGATAATTTGCGTTCTCTTCACGAACGTTTAACTGAGGTGAATATTTTTTCGCTGGTGGGCACTGAAATATATTCTCGAAATCTTGTTCAAGAACTTCTAAATAAGTCAGATGATGGTCTTTTATATACATCAAAACATAATAATTTTGAATAAATATCATATGAACTTACTGTAAACTTTTATAAAATTAATTTGAATTAATTTATTTAAAATTTTATATAATTTGTATCTAATATTATATGGGCTTATTGTTTAATAAATATATAGAAAAACAAAAATATAAATACTTTGATCCGAATTTAATTCGGATAGCTTAAGACTACTCAACTGATTTTATATTATTTTATTTGTCAAGAATCACGCTATCCATCAATGTTATCTTGCCCATAACTAATCATATTAACACATATAATATTTAATTTTTCTTTACTCTAGTATATTTATTTCGCTTATTCTCAACCATAATTGATGTTATTTTCTACTACACATCTATATCAAATTGATTTAAGTTTGAGATTTTCAAATTGCATCTAATAATTTGACCAATATTTCATTTTTTTTCTATTAATCTCTCTTTCATCCTAATAAATTCATCAATGTGTGAACTAAGTGCAATATGACATTTAAGGTTGTCAATTGGGTTACAAGTTATTTGATTCGAGTTTATTCGAACTAAGAAATCTTGATCCTAATCTTTTGAGTTTTGGATTAATAAATTTATGATTTTTTTTATATTTAATATTATATAAAAAACTTATATTATAAAATACTTTTCCATCTGTCTTAATCTTTTAAATATTAAAATATGTTAATAATATTTATTATCTTGTAAATAATTCAAAATACATATCAAACTATATATATTCATTAATGTAAACAATAAAACTCATTTAATTTGAATTTGAGCTACAAAATTTTATTTCGAGGTAGAGCTAACTTAAAACTGAAATTACTCAATGGAAATCAATTTTTTTACAACTCTGTATATAATTATGGATTAATTATCAATTATTATTATTATTATAGATTAGTAATAGAATTAATTATTTCATTATAATAAAATTATGTATATATATATATATATATATATATATAATTAATAATAGTCAATCATAAATTATAATAAATAAATGCTTTCCATATTTTTTCTACTTACCTAATATATCATAAAATTATTTTTAGTAAATTATAATTTATTATTTTATATAATATGTATAAAAACCATTTATAATGTATAGCATTGATCAATATAACAAATACTAATTAGATAATTAATTTTTTGTGTACAATTAAAAATATTGGATCGTTTTACTATTAAAATTTTAAAAATTTGATAAGGAGGGATTGAAGCCGCACATCCCATAATGTTAAATTCGTTAATGTTTGTATATAAATATAGTTCCTAATGATAAATATTTATTCAAAATGTTTTACACCCTTCAATTTTTGTATTTATTTTAGTTTTGTTTGCTACATTAAATTTTATTTATTTATTTATTTTCAAATGTTTTGAATAGTAAAACAAAAAATATATATAAAGCATAATTTAATTATAATTAACATTTACCTTTATTAAATACATATATTTGAATTTTCCCAATACAACGCAAATATCTTAATTTATGTTACCAATGATAAAATATTATGTTTTTAAATAATTTAGTTTTCGTTAACATGTATTAAACACAACTTATTTTATACTTTTGCCATAATTCAACCATTTACTGTTAATTGCTTTATTTACCATTTGTTATGTTTAATTTATTGTATTTAAATGATTTATTTATTGATAATAAAAAATCTTAATTTTCATATTTTCTAAGTAATTAATTTTTTAGCGGGGAAAAATAGGGTACTTTTATCAAAAGATTTTACTTTTGATTAGGATTTCAAAAGATCAAAATCATTATAAAACTTAATATTATTTAATAGTAAAGAAGAAAGTGTAAATTTTAATAATTTTAATAAAAAATTAAAATAAAAATTCAACTACTAAATACTCAATATTATTGATAATAAAACAACTCTTATGACATAATAATTGACGTTACATATTAAATTGAGTAAATAATCATAAAGTTCTATTAAGATGGGAAAAAATATAGCTATATAAAATATCATAATGTAAGAGATAGTATTAAACAATATTGTATAATGAAAAAAGAATGATTATAATTAAATATTTAAATTTAAAAATATGTTCTAAAAAGTGCATAAACACCATTGAAGTAATAAATTTATGAGATAAAATTACCATACAAATTGAAAAAATACCATAATTAAGTAATTACTAACAATTAATTAAATGACTAAAGACAATGATTAAAAATTTATTAAGTAATAATCACAACATATTTTTGGCAAAATCTCATCTAGAAGATATTACATAATACTCCCTCCGTCCCGGCTGAATTGTCCCGGGTTGACCGGGCACAATAACCAAGGAGTTTGAGTGTAAAGTAAGTTGAGTGGAATTAATATTTTATAGTTGAGTGTGAAAAAATTGTCTTTTTAAGTAGTGAGACAATTGAGGTGGGACGGACGAAAAAGGAAAATGGGACAATTGAGGTGGGACGGAGGGAGTAATAAATTAACTTGGAGAGTAAGTACAAAACAACTATTTATGCTATAAAATTATCAAAATTATAAGAGTAGATGATTCCCAGCAACAACAAAATGATCAGCTATTAGATATGACTCGAAATGCCATCTTCCTTCATCCTCATCTCTTTATTACCTAATAAAAAGTAAATACAAATAGAAATAAAATTCCAACCAGCAACAATAACAAATAAAAACTTAATAATAAGTAATAGTAACTCTCATACAAACAATAAATAAAAATTTAATAATAAAAAACTACAGAAAAAAACATATACAACGAAAATAACAAAAAAAATGACATATATCAAATATTTGAATGATGACAAGTGGTGAGATTTTCATCCTATTTATACTAATGAATATGCAACTCATAAATTTGATTGGCACTGATGGTGCTTTATCTTTAATTAATTTATTATATGATTGGCACTATTAAAATAAAAGCAAAAATTATAATGTTAATACGGTAAACTAAAAAAAATGAAAAGAAGGCATGAATAAAAAATAATTACTCTATATAATTAATATAGTATTATCATCACAATTCGTATATTCCTTAATTTTGAATTGGTATAAATACATTTCCTAATTTACGGAATTGACGTTACTCAATAACTAATTGATGTTTCGTTATTTTGATTAGCTATACCATTTTATTGTTAAATTGTAATTATTATTTGATAATCACAATTCTTTCTTTATTTATTGTAGAATTATTTTGGAAAACTTCAAATGGGCGGGAATAGGGGTGTAAATGAACCGAGCCGAGTGGAGTAGTGAGCTGCTCGAGCTCGGTTCGTGAAAAATATATGCAGTTCGAGCTCGTTTAAAATTTGAGTTTTTGAGCTCGAGCTCGAGTTCGAGCTCGGTTCGAGTTTGACTCGAGCTCGGCTCGAGCTCGACTCACTAGAGAACTTATCAATCTCTTGAGCTCGAATTCGAGCTCGGTTCGAACTCGTGAGCTCGAGTTTGAGCTCGGTTCGAGTTCGTTTACCTTCAAAAAAAATTCCAATAAAATGCAAATCTTATAATATACATACATCATAAATGTTAAATAAGTGCAAATAATATAAAATCATTCAACAGTAAAGTTTCAATAAACTCAACAAATTTGCTCCAAACAAGTTAAAATTTTCGTAACTCCACCAATTAGCTCCAAACAGATAACAATCAAACTTCACCAAACAAATTAAACATTTTATAAGACCAAATTATTAAAACTTAATATTTATATAGATATAGTAAGTAGATAGTATATAAAATAATTATAACTAATATAGTTTATTTATAATAATTTATATATATATATGTATATATATACATTACAAACACCAAATAACCACTAAAATTTATATTTTAAAAATAAATCAAAATGATTACCTTAATATTTAAAAATGTGATTTAGATATAGTAATAATAATATCGAATAATCATAGAGCATATAAATTGTTTATATATTATTGAAGTTCTTAAATTTTTTTATAGATAATTTATAGATTTGACTTGATTTAAAGTCATTAAATCATAATAATATTTATATTTATAAAATATAAATAAAATGAGTAACTTAAATTTTAAAATTGTAACTTAGATATAGTAGATAGTATATCAAATAATCATACCTTATATAATTCGTTTATAATAGTTGATATAGATATATATGTATACATTATATATACATTACAAACATGAAACATTCAATTAAAGCAATAAGATTATAAAAAAGTTTATGTTTTAAGATAAAAATAAAATATTACCTTAATATTTAAAAAGGACTTAGATATAGCGGAAAGTATATCGAATAATCATAACTTATATAGTTTATTTATAATGGTTTATATAGATATATATGTATATGTACATCACAAACAAGAAACATTCAATTAAACAATTAAATTATAATAAAATTTATGTTTTTTAAATAAAAAATGATTAACTGAATATTAAAAATACTACTTAGATATAGTAACAATAATATCGATTAATCATTGCTTATAAATTATATAGATGATTTATAATATATTGTTTGTTTAAGTTTTTCTTAGAATTACAAATAAAATAAATTTGTCATAGAATGGATTGTTTCAATTTGTAAATAAAATTAATTAATTTGATTAAGTTACATATATCTACAAAACTATATTTGAAATAATTATAACTCATATAAATAATTTTCATTCCTAAATTAATATTTATCTTATTTTTTACTCCCTCCGTCCCACTTCAATTGTTCACCTTTCCTTTTTTGTCCGTCCCATTTAATTGTCTACTTACTTAAAATGGAAAATTAATACACACTCACTAATAAAATAATAATTTCCTCTATCTCTACTTGCACTGGTTATTGTGCCAAAAGCAAAGTGGACAATTCATAAGGGACGAAGGGAGTATATAAATTAAGTTTTTTATATGGTATTGTATGTTTAATCATATTATTATTATTATTATTATTATTTATAGACATATGGATATAGTAATATCAAACAAATATGAAATATAATTATATAATAATAAAAAAGATAGAAATAAAAAAATATAAATATTAAAATTTAATAAAAACGAGTTTATAAACGAGCTTAGTAACAAACATACTCGCGATCTCTTAAACGAGCTTGTTCACGAGCCTATAAACGAGCATGCTCGCGAGCTTGGCGAACCGAGTACATCCAAGCTCGAGCTCGATTCGTTAACGTTAACGAGCTCGGTTCGAGGCTCGAGCTCGGTTCGTTTATTGAACGATTGAATTTCGAACGAGCTTTTCTCGAGTCGATATCCGAGTAGCTCGGCTCATTTACACCCCTAGGCGGGAATTTTTTTTCTTTTGAGGGTTTTGCTTATATATATATATATATATATATATAGGGATGCATTTATATGTTAACCATTCCCCAGATGTTACCTACAGACCTCATTTGGCGGTGCATTATCTAGACAAGCTAACTACATTATCTAGGCAATATATGGTACAAGCTAACTCAATATATGGTACTTTTACCAAAAGGGAACCATTTTTTTTTGTCGAATTTCAAATAAAATTTTTCTCTTAATTATATATTGATTTAGGTAGATCAACTAAAATAAACTAAACAGTTCTGCAAAATCAAGTTAACTCAGACTCCACTATACATTGAGGAAAAGGGAATCCAGACTCTTCTTCGGAACTCTTAAATCATCCAGTCGCTGCCATGCCATATATATGTAATATATATATATATATATATATATATATATATATATATTCACGGGCGGTTTATAATGTCAACAATCTCTCAGATATAAAATAAGACTAAATTTGGATCATTGATTATTTAAATGAACGCGTCAGATAATTCCATTTAAAAAAATTGATGCAGTAAATAAGAAAAGTTGCATATAAGGATTATAATGTCTTTGTACACAAAATTAAATATTCCCACGTATTTGATTACCATATTAAACGGTATTAGTTTCCTTCCCGAATCCTGAGTTTCGAATTAAACGTTCCCAATTTTCCTTTTTACATTTTTAAAATTTAAATTGAATTCGCTGCATAGTTAAGAGAAAATAGTTGCATTATTTAGAGGAAAAAGTTGCATTATGCAGGATTTTTTTAAAATTAAAATAATAAATGCACGATTTTCACCCCTAATTTTGTGGGATTTGATTCTTAAAATACTACTTTTCAAAATTAAATTCAATTTGCTTCCTAATTTTATGAGATTGGTTCTCTGAATTATTGTATTTCAAAATTAATTTTATTTTCTTCAAAAATTTCTAATTTTAAGCAATTTATTTTGTGATTTCGAATTATCTATCACATAATATTGCATTATCTATCACACAATGTTGCATTATTTTATGTGAGATAATGCATTATATAGCTCAATATTTCATTATTCTAAAAATTTTAACACAAAATTCTAACAATATTTATACTTCGTCGAAAGTTGCATTAATCATAAAAAATATATGCATTATATTAACTAATTCATTACAGTATCTTAAAATATACCAAGTTTACATGGAGATAAGAAACAATCAGTTGTATGAAGCAAATTTATAGGCTTAGTCAATGCATGTTTACAAGCTTAAAACTTGTAAGTTTACGGGCTCAATTGCTGCAACTACATATATTTACAATCTCCAAAATTTTACACAACTATAAAACAAAAAAATATACTGCAAGTTTACAGCTTGATAAATGCTAGGTTACAGGCTTAATGTTGGTCCCAGATCAGAGTACGTATAATGTGCAGTGGAAGTATTAAAATAGAAAACTCGCACTCTAACTTACACAGTTCAGCTAATTAGTGTAATAGTTTTACTTAGCATTTTATAGTAATACAGTTCTCGCTAATCAGCAGATTGTTTTAACAGTTTTGCAGTCGTAAGCAGTTAACAGTTTATGCACTTCAACACTTATGAGACAAGTGTTGAAGGTTTTAAGATATGCTAGTAACTGTAAAGAGCGTAAGGAAAGAAAACTACAAACGACACAAATATTTATAGTGGTTCGGAGCCTTAAGTCCTACGTCCACTCTTCGGATATCAGATCCGGTAATTCAGTAAGTAATGAATATACACTCCTCGCGATCTATAGCCAGTGCTGTAGAGACCTCCGTCCACAGCACAAAGGATCACTCGCCCAGGTAGCTGTACTTCACTCCTTCTTCAGTCCGTCGAAGGCTCTGTGTCTTCTCAGTGGACCGGCTCGAAGTTGGACTGAGGACAAACCTCCCTTTTCCTTCTTCGGTAGGTTGGATAATTGAGTTCTTCCTAGAACTATCACAGTTTGGCAGTTGCCCGTAATAACCTACTCTTCTCTTGCAAGAGCAGGCTGCTATGTTCTTATTCGTAGAATAAGAACACTAAAGAGGTAGATTAAGTCTGCTGACTTAATCCTCGTGTTCCCAGGGTAACACGGTGAATCTCCAAAGATTCTATTAGCACTGAATGCTTCGTGTTCAATAAATGAACCATGATATAAATGCGTTCTCTCTAGAAAATGTTTAATGCCTTGAGCTTTAACTTCTGTGGAGAGGCTGGTATGTCGGAGATTGAATGTGCGAGATGTTAAGAGGGTTTTGCACAAGATTTCAGCAAAGGCTTTTATGTCTCTGTAGTTCCTGCTATTTATAGGAGAGACCCAGAAAATAGCCGGTAGAGACATAGAGAAGAATGTCCAATCATAGTCCATTCTTCCCTGTAAAAAGTTGCTTTCTCCTCTGATATATCTACTGCATCGTCCTACTTTTCAGAGCAGCTTGTCCTTGATGTGTCAGACGTTCAAACAAAGTTGTACACCAGTCGCAACTGAGTCGCGTCTTTATTTTCTTATTAACTTCTTTAAGAATCTCCCGTGACTGCCCGACACTAGCCTCGTACTCTTTAATAAACGTGAAACTGTCTTGACCTGAAACTGTGATCGCTTCTCAACAGTTTTCTTAGACTTTGGCAGGAAAAACTGTCTGCACGGTTTTTGTGACTTTGATCTCAGAATGATGTCTTCTTCAAACTGTTCCACAGTTTTGATGATATTTTCCTTCCTTGACTATTACAACTCGATTATCTTATACAAGGATTACATGAGGTAATACTCTAAAGACTAGACTTTGGTATATAGTTTTGACACATCAAAACATCAAATTAAGGTGGGATTACAACAGTAATACCTAACAATTTCCCCCTTTTTGATGTTGTCAAAACCATACCACTAAGTCTATCTATGTAGACGAGAAGATGCAGTTGGTCTGAGTTTTACAAGATTTGTCTATCTAACACTGCTTAGAACCATGCTTCTTCTACACTCGACCTACTCTAATGATCTTCCCCCTTAATGGTGTTGGGAAATCTGCCTAAGGTTTCCTTTCCCAGTAGCTTACTTGTTTAGATTATAGTTTTGGTGGATCAAATCCTAAGTTCTACCAGCGTCAGTTGTCTCTACATAGCTCTAGTCTTAAATGTAAAGTCCTGTTTAGGTCTTTTGAGTTGTAAGTCGCAGCTGATCAAGACTCATGCTGACACTGTTCACCAGCATGAGTAACGCTTACCACTGGCTACTGTTCACCAGTTGGGAAAAGTTTCATCAGCAGGCGGCTGACAAAGACTCGTGCTGACACTGTTCACCAGCGGTGAGAAGTGCTTATGACTGGCTACTGTTCACCAGTTGGGAAGGGGTTCATCAGCAGGCGGCTGACAAACCTTACCAGGAGAATACGTGTTCTTACACTATTCACCAGCGGTGATTTCACCAGTCATGGGAGATTCCGAGAAGAGTTAACATCTAGAGATTTGGTAGACTTTGATGATGCCAGGGCAAGTCACCAGCAGAGACTGCCAGCACAAGATCACCAGTATGATCTACCAGTCAGATGTTACCAGCAGAATTCCAGATTATCTCTCCCCGCGTAGTAGAGACAAGAAGAAGATTCTCTGAGGAATCGACTGACAAAGGATGACTTTAAGGAAGGATAACTTAAAGTCTATCAGTCACAAGACGCCAGTCTTATTCCTCGGACTGACAGAGAGAGCCGTTCTGACACAAAGAGATCTGTGTCAAATAAAGCGGTCAAAGGTATGGTTCCTTCCGGAAAAACATACCTGCCGCCGTCAGAAGGACATCCGAGGTCTGTCACCTTTCCGGATACGTCCAAACGGCTAGAAAGTTTGAATTGGTTCCTGCGGCTATAAATACGTCGCAACCACCAACATTCAAACATTAGATCCCACGAGCGATTGATTCCACGATTCTACTCATCTGCTCAACCACCGAAAGAACTGAAATTATTGCAAAGACGCATAAAGTACTTTCGAGGCTTTTCATAAAGCTTTCCGTGTGTTGATTTATCAAACACGAGACTTCAAGCTTTAAGCTTGTAAGTTAAAGATCTCACTTGGTGTTCTTTCTCCTTCGAGAGAGTTCACAGCAGCTCCTGTGCTTACCAGCACTTGAGTTATTACGGGCATTCTGCCGTAGAGACTGTTTCGTTCTTGGGAGAACTAAAACACCCAGCTTGCTGTGGAGGTTGAAGTGACGTGCTCGCACTCCATTAGCTGTGAAGAGTTGAAGAAGGATCCAGGACCGGGAGCGGTTGATCTAGTGAACTAGTGGACGAGGCATTCACCAGCTAGAGATAGATCGTAGGACACCTGTACCTGATTACTCTTAGTGGAATTTCCAGTGCTTCGACTGGAGAGTGGACGTAGATCGATTGATCGAACCACTATAAAATCCTTTGTTATTTATCAGCTTTCTGTCTTTCATTCATATTTTAAACCCAGCACTCAAGTGCTGGAGTATATCCTGAAACTGATAAATAACTGTGCAAACAAGGCTAAAATATTCTAAGTTTTGAATCACCAGCTGACCAGTTGTCAGCTGCGTACTGAGTAACCAGCACCAGCTGACCAGTTGCCAGTTGTCAGCTGTGTGTAAGTAGCGTGCAAGAAAACAATTAACTTTATTTCCGCTGCGTAACGTTTATACTCTGAAAAACCGGGACCAACAAATGGGATAATAGTTCTCGATTAAAATCAATCATTTTTAGAGTAAACAGTGAAAGAAGGTTTGCTGATCACACTGGAAAATGTGAGTTCAGCCACTCAAGAATCAAGGTAAGAGACAATGAGTAGTTGTCTTCAAACCAGCAGTTTTTCACTTTTCACTAGATTTGATCAATTGCAGGTACATGAAAAGCTTAAAAAAACTACGGTAAAGGAAAGACATTAAAAAATATGCAAGCAAAATAAAATCCCATGACTTTTGCTTACCTGTCTTAATTCTTGTCCTTCTGCTTATCTTGATTCGATGAATCAACGTCTTTTGGCTTTGAGGATGTTGCAATGGATGCGGTGAGCAATTCAGCTTGCGCCTTGATAGCTGCGGTTAGTTCTGAGAGTTGTTCCCTGTCTTCCTCTCTGAAAGACATTAGTGCATCCAGTCTCCTTGTAACTTGATCCTCCCTTATCTTGTGCTCTTCTTCCTGTATCCTGTATTCCTCTTTTTGCTTCTTCTCTATTTCAGCCAACTGCAGCTTCATCGACTCATCCTATCTTTCTTCCCCCTTTTTGATAATATCAATCACAAGAGCTACATGTTGATTCAACCGGTGATCCATCTCTTGTCTTAGAACGTTAAAAGGTAAAAGGTTTGTTGCAACAGAGAGAGGATTCATAGACAGTATTCTATCAGCCATACCCAGTACTCTAGAATCATCATGTGGTTGACTCCTAGAGGTTGCAGTGGAAGACTCCGGGTGATGTGTAGCTTGAATTGTTGCTGCCTCTATCTCCTTCTGAGTAGGAATGACTGTTGTTGCCTCATGTCTGGCTTTTTTAGTAGTGGCCTCTGCTGCCATTCGAAGTGATTCAGCAGTTGCAACATCTTCTTCCTTTCTTTTGAGCTCGGTGGCTTCTGCTTTTTATCTCTTGAGCTCAGCGGCTTCGGCTTCCTGTCTCTTGAGCTCAGCGGCTTCAGCCTCTTGCTTTCGCTTTAGCTCAGCAGCTTCTTCTGCTTCTTGCTGCTTACATTCCCGCTCAACAACTTCTGCTTCTTGTATCCTGTTGTGTTCTATAGTGATACTACAGGACTAATGTGCAAGCATACACAAATCACAAGTAATATAGTCAAGAGAGACCAGATATCGTACCCAAGGGAGTGGGTTTCTAAATCGTGCACTATGAATTGTTTGCAATTTGAGAAGAAAGTTTTGTCTAAGTCTATTCAAAACATAAAATGCGCAACAATTATAATTCCAAACAAAGCTAAGATCAGTAACATTTCTTCACTCCACAAAATAAGCATAAAGGTTATGGTAAGTTTCACAAATACTAGAAAGCACACTCGGGTTATGGAATACAACTCACCACTGCTATCCTATATGCTAGAGTTTATGTCTCGCAAACCCCTGAACCTTAGAACTTTTTCTAATCTTGCCTAGTGAACTGTCGTCCTACTAGATCTACACCCTCTCACTAGAATTCATATGTCTATGCCTTTCTTAGTGATCAGACGATGACAAAATAAAACTAAGCTCAATTAAGTTGCATTGTCTCACATGTCTATGAAATCAACACAATTATCTAAAATCCCCTCGGCCTACTTCTCCGTTCGGTTTCCATAGGTGATGGGTTTCTATTCACTGTCGTGCTCAAGAAACACTTGAAAAACAGGATCAAAGATAAGTTCAGTTATGCGAAACTCAGTTCTAATATATATTCAAGCAGATGGTGTTTTGCTCCACAACCCAAGTGTTAAATAGAGTTAGCTATATTCGAAAATAAAGGAAATAAAATCATAAGATCATTCATCATCCCAATACAACTTGAAAATCTATCAACAAACTATAGACGATGATCCCTTGTGTGCTCCGATTACTTCCTCTCCAAGCACCTCTGCTCTCTGTTCGTGTGTTGTTGTAATTGTCTCCCTCTCAAAAAGTGCCGAGCCTCTTTGTTGATATTCTCTTTCCCTCAGCCGTTGATCTCCTTCTCCCTTCCAAGATACATCCACGTGTACAAATGTCACTATTTCCTTCAGACAAAGGATCGACTTCCTTTAGTGCCACCTGTTTCCCCAGCAGACAAGATCAAAAAGGACCTTTATCCTTGTCTCTGAGTGGTCCCGGAGAGAGAAAGTCTTCAGTCTACTTGTTCATGCATTTCCTATGCTCAAGCATATCTCTCAACCAGCATGCGGCAGGTAAACTCTAGCATTCCGAACCTGGTCAAGACTTCACCAAATGCTTGCAAAAACTTATTAAAACTTGCACAATTTAAAATACTTTGACTAAATTGCAAATAAGCATTAACAAGCAAAAAGGACTCTGATTACTAACCATCTTATTTAAAACAACATCTAAAGTTCATGAAAAGAGATCAAAGGATAACTCTTTATGAGAGTTATCATATCCTATGAAGTTCAACAGTTGTTGTGTCCTCTTCGTCTGAAGTTGAGATAGACGGCTTATGAACTTTTGTTCATTGTTGTCTAGAAACCGTCGTTGAGTGTTTAGTTCTTGTTGTCGTTGGTCAAGTTCTTGACGCTGGATGTTCAGTTGTTGAAGAACTGTTTGATATTCATTGATCTTTCTTCTGATGCTATCTAACTTCAATGCCACGTCACTTGGGGTAATCACTTGATGAATATCAAGATGATCAGTTCCCCCTGAAACCAAGATGGTATACTTTCATCATTTTGCAGCACTTGATGATGTGACGGGTTTTGCTCAGAGCCAGAGGATGAAGAGGCATTCATCTCTGCATGGCATGCTGTTTATTGGTTAGGAACTGTTTTGCCAAGCTCGAAAGCTGGACCTGATCTGTCAGGTGTAGCATCGATTGGTAGTTCTCTGGCAACTGATTTGATTGTCATGTCTTTATTTGTCTTCTTTTTCTTCTGACGATGGGGCTATTCAACAACCGGTGGATTATCTTTGTGTGTGTCATCATCTGAACTATTAGCTGCTTGTTTTTGCTTCCGGCAATTTTGCTTTTGTGCAGGCTTTGGAGCTGGGGTGCCTGTCTTCTTGGGCTTTTTGGTAGCATCAACAACACGAATTGTTGGAATGGTCTTGAGGTCTTCAGAAGTCTCCGCATCTATTGCCGTGTCGTCCAAATTATCGTCTACATCATCCTTTTGAATGGAGCGATAAACTGGCACTTTTGGTGAAATAAAATCAGATGATATGAGATTTTCTCCATCATCCAGTGATCCTAGGATACGCTCAAGAAGGTAGCTGACTTTCAATCCTAATCCTACACTCAAGGTAAACTTCTCTTTGACTGGGATATCTTTGTTCTTCTTCGCATTCTCCAGTAAGCGACCAAATATGTATGTTGCCCAATCTCCTCCAGGGCAATCAACAAGAGCCATCATGAGTGAATATTTGGGACCACTTAACTCAGACAGTGATCCAATCCCACAATAAATCATTCTCAGTGCGATTTCACTGAGTGTCTTGGAGAAAGGATTCAGTTCAGACACTTTGGTGGCAGCTTTGAACTTTTTGGGCAGCTCGGGCTTCTTCCATTTTAGCCAGCGAGACATTACTTCTTCTGAATTGTTGTGAAGGTAGCTGGCGATATGAGTCCCTTTCTTTGGTAGATGTAGATATTTTGCGACAAGCTCAGCATCGACTCTTATTCCCTTGCCTTCAAATGTAGTGAGGAAGAAGGTCTCATCTTTCTCATCGAAGGTTGCATTTTTGTAGAATTCAACAACCCGATGTGGATTGAACCTTCTAGGACAAGCAGTTAGAAACTTTGGCAATTTCTCTTTGAGTAGTTTTCCAGCAATTTCTTGTGCAATTGTCTCGTCTGCGTTGATCGAGAGGAAATTCTTCCAATTCAGAATTTTCTCCTTCGTGACCTGAGACAGTAGAGGCTGTCGATCAACACTGCTGGATTTTTCAACTATATCAAATTGTTCGTCCTGAGACGCCTCCTCAGTGATGACAATCTTTTCTGGATTATCAGAGGTGCTGGCAACCATGATTTGGTTTCTCCCTTTTGGTATGGAGTATAGAGAACGTGGTAGAGTTGAGAGGTTCTGGGTTTGGTATTTTTGACGGTTTGACATGCAGGGAGTGAAGAAGACGACGACAGAACGGGTTTAAAGGTTTTAAAGATCGATTTTGGTAAAAATCAGAGGCTGAGATTTAAACTCCCTTACTGTGTTAAACGACTATGATTAATGCTGACCTCAGCACCTGTTCGTGTCTTCTGGCATGCTATATAGCAACGTAAAGAGGGATTGATGTGGCTCCGGGTAATACGCCACTGTACTGCTCCGCATTTAATGCGACATGCCGCCGAGATCTTTGCGGCACTCGAAGATGCACCTTGCCTTTGGCAGTTTTCTCTCTCTTTAAGCTTCATCAAGAAGGTATGAGATGATTCAACTCTTATCTCATATAGAAAACTGAGCTGCTACTCCTTGGCATGAAAATACAGTCTCTTCATATGGCAGGATGATCTTGACAGTTTTCTTCTTGCAGTATCCAATAAGCTCTTGAGTATTTTGATTAAGTCCATAATATCACAGCCTTATACTCTGACATGAGATGACATATGCAGATTACCGTCGATCTAATCCATCATATGGCTTAGATAGATTTTGCTTATGACAGTTGCCAAATATTCAAGTCATGGCTCTTCGGATTCTGAGTGCAGATATGAATTGTTGTGAGTTCTTGGAATGTCGTACCCTTCATTAAAATAAGAGATCTTGATCATCGCACGATTACTCCCATAAATATTACTACACGTAGGTAGTACCAGCATTTTTCTCCATTTTGTAGAAGATTGATCCTCCTGTTCTCATTTGCAGTCATGGAATCTTCAAAACATATCACCATTTGTTGCAATAAAATCTTCCATAGAGTTGGGCTGCAGATTGAGTCGACGTCACAGGTCTATGATGAAGTTATGAGGGGACTACGAGCTAACGGCCTTAAGAAATTCGTAAGCGTTAGACCTCATAAGTTTTAGAAGAATGTTCTAAGGACATTTGTCTGCTCCAGCATCATCTTAGGGGCGAGGGAGATTATCGGAATTGTCGATGGTCAACTAGTCCGCTGGACAGATGATTTCTTCTCCAAGGATTTTGATCTCCATCAAGGTCGTACTCTAGTTGAGGACTGTTTCGCAGGCGTGATAGCGCCGAAATGGTCTGCCTGGTGCAAATAGAGAGAGGTTGATGCTGAGTTTCACCCTAGGGCCTCCGCACACTGGTTAAATCCAAAATATAGAGTGATATATGACATCATCAACTATATGATAGTTGGCAATCCTCTGCTGGATTTGGATTTTTCTTCGGCTGTTTGGAAAGGGATGATGGCTTTTGACGATGAAGCTGAGGTGGACTGGGGGAGACATTTGTCTTCGACCAGGTGCGTGACTCTTTGGAACTGCACCCAGATGTTCGAATACCTTATGGGATGCAGCTGAGCTGGCTCGTGGAGCAAAAGTTCCCATCCCTCACACAGGGTTCAACCAACCTCCGAGATTCTAACTTCCATCCCCCGAGACCTCGTCCCTTTTATTAATTAGGATAGTCACTTCTTCTCTCTTGTATATTGTAGTCCTTTTGTAATGTTTCTCGGATTTTTGAATGAAGAAGCTTTATCCTTTTTAGTCTTTGAGAATCAGAGTATGACAAGATAGTTTCCATAACTGTACTCTGTATGCACTTGAATGATCCATACTTTTGAATTTCCAGAATCTGAACTTCCTTCTTCGGTGATGAAATATGTAGCCTTGAAATCGTCGTCGTACATTGAGGGACTGATTTCATGCTTAGTCTTCTCCTCTAGCTTTCTGTAGGCCTTGTCTTTATGTCTATTCTGAAGTAATGAGTTGCAGAGCCTTTAATTCTGATTCATCGATCCTCGTGCAGAAGTCACAATATAAATACTCTTGCTCTGAAGAAGTGCATATCACTTCTTACTTGCAAAATGTTTCTTTATTCCATGGAATCCCTGAGAGAGACGAATCTTTCTCCTAATATTTGAGGATTTCTATCCATAGGAACATGATCTTTGATTATGACGAATTAAGATGGTAGAACTGGGGTACTCCTGTAATCTTTCAGGAAGTACTGGAAAAATTGGAGGCCAACCATCTTGCTTCCTTTGTAGGCAAAGAGCCTTGTGCCTTTCACATAGATTTATTGAAGGTGTTTGCCTACAATTCCACGATAATGGAGAATGAGATTTACTTCAATCTCAATGATGTGGGGTTCTTTTTTACTGCTGATTCTCTTGCTACTGAGTTTGGACTTAAGCAGGGTGGCATCCCTGTTCAAGACTATCTTCAGAATGTCGTGGGTTCTGAGTGGTCAGCATGGCAACGGTGGAGAGTGGCAGAGGTGAACTTCCACCCATCTGTGTCCAGCCATTTTCTCAAGTCGCGATATAATCAACCAAATGATAGTCTATCACCCTACTCAGACTATTCATTTTTCACCATTGGTATGGAAGGCTATGATGGCATTTGAAGATCAGGCTGACGTAGATTGGGCTGCATTCATCTTCAACCGCCTGATAACTTCCTTTCAGAAACTTCCTGAAGTTATCATCCCATACAGTATGCAGCTGGGTTGGCTTATCGAGAAGCAGTTCCCTATTCTTGAGGAAGATGGGTTAAGGCTGATTGCTACTGACTTCTATCCTTCGAAGTTTGCTTCCTCTTACTTCCCATAGATGCAAGTTCCATGTACCATGTATTGACTGTGTATGGATTACTTGTCATCCTGTATCCATCGTTAATGAATGAAAGAATGTGTATTTTCTCTGTCTTCAGCAAACTTCAAACATTTAACAAACAGAAATTGACTTAATCATCAAAATAATCAAGTACAATTAACAGTTGTTGTACTGATCACTTATCGTCTCCTTCTCTTGAGACATCATCAAACTCTAGAAGACCTAGTTTGATGCATAGCTCTTTGAAGCGAGCTTTAGGTAGCGGTTTAGTGAATATATCCGCTAACTGGTCTTCAGTTCTAATGTATTCCACCGAGACATCTTCTTTCTCCACGTGGTCTCGGATGAGATGGTGACGAATATCGATGTGTTTCGTCTTGCAATGTAGAATTGGATTCTTCAAAATAGAAATTGCGTTGTTGCTATCACAATAGATATGAACGCATCCTGTATCTATTCCATAGTCCTTAAGTTGCTGCTTTATCCACAACACCTGAGCACAACAGCTGGCTGCTACTACATATTCTGCCTCTGTGGTTGATGTAGCCACCGAATGTTGTTTCTTGCTGAACCAACTAATCAGTTTATGTCCTAAAAACTGACAGGTTCCACTTGTGCTCTTTCTGTCGATTCTGCAGCCTCCAAAATATGAATCAGAGAATCCATTCAACCTGATTCCATCAGTTTTGGGATACCAGATACCTAGAGACTTTGTCATCTTGATGTATCTGACAACTCTCTTTGCCGCTTCCATGTGAGACTTCTTTGGATTCGCCTGGAACCTTGCACATACTCCTACGACATAAGATATGTCTGGTCGGCTGGCAGTTAGATATAGTAGGGATCCAATTATTCCTCTATAAGCTGTCGGATTGACAGGTTCTCCTTCTTCATCGAGAGTGATCTGAGATTTGGTGCTCATTGGGATCCTTAGTGATTTTTGAAGGGATTCGTGAACTGAATCACGAAGTCCGTTTGCCAAGGATCGTTAATTGGAATATCAGAAATAAATTGCTATGCCTATGATTATCCTAGCATGCTCCTATTGATTATGCATAAGGAGGTTTATGCGGAATACCTGGATTGTAGAAACCTGAAGAACGAATGCATAGAGATTTGATCCTCGATCTTTTCCCACGCACCAAGATTTATTCCTAACAGATTGAGGAATTAAATCTGAGAAAATAAATAATTATTTTTGAAAAACAAGAAGGAGAGAGAAGAGTGAGGACGATCCTCCTGATCTGATCTTTTGATCTGTATCCCAACTCAATCTGAATATCTGGTGAAGATTCCCTTCGGATTCCTTGCCCAGTTGAGAAGCAGAATTTCCTCCTCCTTCTCAGATCAGTCGATCACCACAGCTCCCAAAATATGGTTTGTTGTGTGCAACATATGATCTTGTGGTGTGTTGAGATCTGAGAGACTGATGCCTATTTATAGGAGAATACTGGACTTCTACTGGGCCTGAGTTTTCGTGGGCCAGACTAGGGACCAGAATGCAAATAGCAAATAAGGCCTATCAATTAATTAATTCTCATATTCTACCCAAATTATAATTAATTAATTAATATTGATTCATTCCACCAGAGAAGCAATACTGTCCTACCTATTTGCTACCACATTTTGAGGTACGGGTTGCATGGGCTTGGTATATCCCCACATTTAAGGTTACAGACATTCATTAATTAATTTAAGCTCTAACAAGCTATTTAATTAATTAACATCTTATATTCCTGAGTCAATCCACTCAAACATTTTCACTTATGCTCGAACTTAATCAGCCTGCAGAACTTTAGCATAACGAACCTTTTGAGCTGCTCAGGGAATGTCACCATCCTATACTGGATGTGGTTACCTAGTTCCAGTACCAGACAGTCATACACAAACTGCTATCACCCAAGATACAGATATACAAGCTCAACCAGAGCCTTTCACTACAACTCAAAGTAATACACAATCTGCATATACTTATGTACCTTCATATAGGCTTAGGATCTCATCGAGCCATAGAGATCTGGATTCTTTTAATGTCAGATAAAAGAATCGATCTCGACTTAGGTCCTTATCAATGTGTGCCCCACACCAACATACCAAGCCATCCAAGATAAGATGCTTATTACTGTGTATGTTGCAGCCTACACCGACAATTTATCCTGGAACTGTCTCAGCTGTGATAGCTATTTATATCTCGCTAGGTCAAACGATCCATACGATCTTCCGTGATCTACTACACACCATATGATCTCCCTATCGACGAGATAAGAGGATAATTGCATTTGCGACACATGTTTGTTAATTCAGATAGGAGATGAACATACAACATTTATGATTCCCAGTATATTAACCAATCGACCTTGTACATAATATACCAATCATAATGCTTTCAGTATATAAATCCATAAATTTTGTCTTTTCTGGACAAAATTTGTTGATCAGGTCTTGAGTATACTTCTTCTGACTTATGAATATTCCTTCGTCAGACTGATCAACTTGCAAACCAAGAAAGTATGTCGTCTTGCCATCATGCTCATCTGAAACTTGTTCTGCATTAACTGGGCAAACTTCTCACATAACTTGGTATTTTTGCATCCGAAGATGATGTCGTCTACATAGATCTGAACAAGTAGGATGTCTTCCCCATCCTTTATCTTGAATAGTGTTCGATCTATAGCACTGAAAAGTCAGTATTTTTACCAACTTATCTCTTTGTTCTTTGACTAATTGGGTGATGTTTAGATTATTTTACGTGTCTTTTTGTGCATGAATTGGCTTTTGTGCTCGTAATGTCGTGATTGGTGAATTATGCAGGTTTTTAGTCGGAAACAGGGAAGAATCAGGAATTGCTCGAGGTTCCAGGTCCACATTGATCGACGCCCAGGGCACATCGATCGACGCAGGCGTTCGAGAGGACGATCGACGAAGAGAATTGATGGGAGATCGACGTAAGGCGCGAAGACCAGGTCCACATCGATCAATGCAGGATGTGCATCGATCGACGCGGGTCCTTCAAGGCCGTCGATCGATGCCAATTCTCCATCAATCGATGCGGCGTTGGGAATTCCTAATCTGCTCCTGATTTGAAGATAGAGACATATATAATCCTACATACTGTTTGATACATCTATCACTACTATAAAAGGCCATGTAAAATATGAAAATTAGTGTGGAAATCAGTGGAGAATTTAGGAGAATTTAGAGTTGAAGATTTTAGAGATTTCCAAGTGCTTTTTAGGTTTTATGATTGAAGACAGGTTTTTGTGGGAAGACATCTACACCCAAGTTTTATGCAATTCATGTTTTTCTTTATCTCTGATGATTCTATTCATGAATATATGTAACTAAATCCCTTATCAGATTCTAGGGTTTAGAACTATCAATGTATGCATGTTTGATTAATTGAATTATTTTCCCTTTCCCATCGTAGTTTGTGAAATCTGTGCTTATTCATAATCTTGAGTTTGTTGGCCACATCTTAGGATTAATTAGTTGAGAACTTGAGACGTAACTGTAATAGTTTTCAATGGAAAGAGTTTTTCACAATATAATTTGATTTCTTGTCTGAGCAGAAGGAGATAGATTATAGGAATAAATATGTTGATTTTTGGAGTTAGTTAATTCATCTTGAGACCGAGCGGAGATAGGTAATTGACTAATCTACTTTATGAATTGTCCAACAAAGAAGTTCATAATACCTTTCTGATGTTTCACTACGAAGAGGAATTAAATTGGGAATTAATCAATTCATTCATACATGTCATACTTGATAGGTACATATCCCTGCAATCTGTACTTCTCATAACCGCTTCATCAAAAGTCTTTTATTTTCCTGTTTAATTTTAATTTGCAAAACTAGTTGAAACAAAACCCAAAGTTTATTTTCTTTCCTAACCAGTGTTTCGAGATCTTATGCTTTAGTACTTAAGGTTTTTCGTTATTTCTTCCCCATGGGATTCGATAATTTATTTGCCGCTTTATTATTAGCTTTGCTAAGTCGCTAGTAAAATAATTATGCGATAAAATTTTGGCGCCGTTGCCGGGGAAAGAATAGAAATGATCTTACTATTAATTCTGTGATTGAAATACTGATTTAGGTTGTAATTTTCGTATTTTTATTTGAATTTTCGTGAGTTTTCGTTGTTTACGTCGATCGACGCCATCAATTTTTTTTCCTTCAGAATTTCAATTTTTAAAATTCAATTTGTTTCGGTTTATTTTCCATTTACCTCACTACCTCCTTTGATGTACATGTAGTGCATGAGTACGAGAGCTAAAGGAAAGGACCCGCTCTATTATCACCCAGACATCGAAGCCACGTGCAGAAAGATCCGAAGGAATAAGTGTACTCAAGAAAGTTCGACCGATCAAACAATAGCAGACAATGTACCGCTGCCGAACCATGTGCCGCAGCCGGACGTACCACCGCCAATTGATCAACCACCTCCACCAATGCTAACTACAGAGGAACAAGTTGTGCTTCTCCAAGAAGTCCAAAAGATGAGAGCCCAACTCCTACAGCTGAACCTTGACAGGGATAATCTACGTCCCCGTCGCCGTCCACTGTTCGAAGACTACCCTAATAATGGAGAAGATGATGACCAGGATCAGCCGGATAAATCTGACGACGGGGAAGAAGAGGAGACTATGCAGAACCGATATAAACCTCGATTCAAGGAGAAAGACTTCAGAGTTGGCATAAACGCCAATAACTTTGAGCTAAAAACCGGATTGGTGCAGATGGTGCAACAAAATCAATTCGGAAGAAAGAGCTACTGAGGATCCTTATGCACATCTGGATAAGTTCCTTATGCTCTGCAACACTGTCAAAATCGGAGGGGTCAGTAAAAGTTCCATCCGAATGTGTCTGTTCGCATTCTCTCTGAGGGATAAGGCACAATCTTGGTTTACTGCACTCGATAAGGGAAGTATCAGTACATGGACGGAGCTAAGGAATGAATTCCTGGAAAACTTCTTCCCTCCAAACGTCATCAGACAAAGAAGGAAGGAAATTATCAGATTCGCTCAAAGACCCGATGAGAGCTTCAACGAGACGTGGGAGCGATTCAAGGAGTTACTGAGATCTTGCCCAGGATATGGCTTTCTGCCAGGAGAACAGGCGGAAGCATTGTACGAGGGACTCAATGAGAAGATCGTTGAGTTGGTGGACACCACATTGGGAGACACCATCATGACGAAAAGCGGAAAGAAGGCCATGGAATTCTTCCAAAAGATGGCCAACAACACTCAACGGTGGTCCTCGAGTCGACATCGGTCTGTGAAAGCGGTCGAGAAAGTGGTGGAGAAAGTTGCCAAACAAACTGATTTGGCAACCGAGCTAAAAAAGCTAAGGGAAGATTTCGCTGCACTGAAGTAGGAGAAAACAGTTGTTGCAGTGGAGTCAGTGCAAGCTCCACCTAAGGGGGATTGTGCCGATGTAAACTTTATCCAAAGGGTGGTTATCAAAATAACTACAGCGGAGGTTATCAGCAACACAATCAATAGCACAACCAGCCCTACACTTATAATCACGCGAGGAACCACCCTGGATTTTCCTATGCGAACCCTCAAGCCGCGGAGCAGCCACCACCTGGATTTGCAGTGCAAGATGGAGCAGTAGTGGAGAAGAAGAAGCCAAATCTCGAGGAGATTTTGGCTAAATTCATGCAAGGTTCCACTGACAAAGTGACCAAATTGGAGCAAGAAATCTCAGGCGTAAATACTAAAGTTGATCAGGTGCAGAAGCATGTGCAGATTATAGAAAACCAGGTCAGCCAGATTGCCGATGCCCTCGGAGCTCAACACAAGCCGGGACAACTCCCGAGCAACACTCAGGTTAACCCCAAGAATCAGAATCAGAGGAACCAAGTGAATGCCATAACTCTGAGAGGGGGAAAATCGTATGAAGGACCAAAGCTAGCAGGGAAAGATACTCAGGAGGACGAAGAAATCGAGCAGGCCAAAGAAGCCATCGCAGACGCAGCCCCGTCGATCGACACGGGATCTACGTAGATCAACGCTTCTCCAAAGGCCCCATCGATTGACACTGATCCACGTCGATCGGCGCCAGTTCCCAGTCTGCCTTTGAAAAGACCTCCTCTGCCCTTTCCGTAGTAGTTTGCCAAGACAAAGATGAACGAGAGGTATGCACGTTTCTTGGAAAATATGAAGAAGGTGCACATCAACATCCCATTGGTTGAAGCCTTGCAAGAGATGCGCGGATACATCAAATTTCTGAAAGACATGGTCTCTCTGAAAATACCTTTCCTAGAGCACGAGACAATCAACCTCTTTGAAGAATGCAGCGCCATAATTCAAAAGAAGATGCAGATCAAAAGAGAGGATCCGGGCTCTTTCACGGTCTCTTGCGTAATCGGAGGGGAGACCTTCGGAAAAGTCCTCTGTGATTCTGGAGCATCAATCAATCTGATGCCGCTGTCCATCTTCAAGCGGTTGGAGATCGGGAATATCAAGCCAACAACCATATCACTTCAGATGGCCGATCGTTCAGTGTCCTACCCGAGAGGCATTGTGGAAGATGTGCTGGTGAAGGTAAAGGATTTCATTATCCCAGCCGATTTTGTGGTGCTTGATATGGAAGAAGATCGGAACATTCCCCTGATCCTGGGAAGACCATTCTTGAAGACCGGAGGGGCATTGATCGACATTCGAGACGGCAAACTGACATTCTGGGTCTACAGTGAGTCAGTCACATTCTCAATCTATGGGGCAATGCAGAAGCACAACGAAGGGAGATACCAGGAAGAATGCCACATGATAAACTACTTTAACCCTGTGATGTCTTCTCCCTTCGCCTCTCTCAAAGGTGAGCCGGATTTTCTGGAAAACTACCTACAACACTCGCTGTTCTCATCGACAAATTTAGAAGAAGCAAACGAGGAGATTTTGGATCTGGTCATGGAGTTGGATGTGTTCGAGGAGATAACTCGGTAAAAGGAAAACATGAGAGAGCAACTACTAAGCCGGTACTGCCGGAACAAACCAGAAAAGTGTGGGGGACAATCCACGTCGATCGATGCTGCCTCGAAGTCCACATCGATCAACGTGAATTTCACATTGATTGACGCACAAAGGAAGCCAGATGTAGAGTTTTCATCAACAGAAATAGTGCGACGTAGAAAAGGGATTGCTGTAGTATCGCCCACGTCAATCGACGCCGATCAGGAAAAGTAGTCATCCAACTCTGATCCGCCAACTCTGGAACTCAAGACACTTCCGGCACACCTCAGGTACATTTTTCTGGGTTCTAATGACACTTACCCTGTTATTGTCTCTGCCTATCTTACACAGGGGGAGTTGGAGAAATTACTACGAGTTCTACGGAAATACAAGTCCGCCATTGGATGGACTTTGGGGAATATCAAAGGAATCAATCCTTCGCTTTGCATGCACAAAATCATCCTTGAAGAGGACGCCACACCAAAGAGACAAGCACAACGACGACTGAACCTCATCATGCAAGAAGCCGTAAAGAAGGAGGTTCTCAAACTCCTAGACCATGGCATGATATATCCGATTTACGACTGCAAATGGGTAAGCCCTACTCAAGTAGTAGCCAAGAAAGGGGGATGCAGATAGTAAAGAATGATGATGGAGAGGAAGTTGCAACAAGACCGGTCACGGGATGGCAATTTTGCATTGACTATCGAGCCTTGAACACCGCCACGTGCAAGGATCATTTTCCTCTTCCTTTCATTTATCAAATGCTTGATAGATTATCCAGTTACCCTTTTTATTGTTTTCTTGATGGTTACTCAGGGTATAACTAGATACCTGTGGTGCCAGAAGATCAGCACAAGATGACATTCACCTGTCCTTATAGATTGTTCGCCTACCGACGGATGTCGTTCGGATTGTGCAATGCACCGACGACTTTTCAAAGATGCATGATGACAATCTTCCACGACTTGATTGAAGACATCATGGAGGTATTTATGGACGATTTCTCAGTTTTTGTAAGCTCATTTGATGTTTGTTTGCAGAATCTGGCTACTGTACTTGAGAGATGCACCGAGACAAATCTATGTCTCAATTGGGAGAAATGGCACTTCATGGTGCGAGAAGGAATCGTGCTGGGACATCGAGTATCAGCTGAAGGACTAGAAGTGACCGAACCGAAGTGACAGCCATTGAAAAGATGCCACCGCCAACGAGTGTCAAAGCAGTCAGAAGTTTTCTTGGTCATGCCGGATTCTACAGAAGATTCATCAAAGACTTCTCAAAGATATCGCGACCCTTGTGCAACTTGTTGGAGAAGGATGTGTCATTTGTCTTCGAGGACGACTGCCTGCAGGCCTTTGAAAAGCTGAAAAAGGCTATAGTGTCAGCACCGGTGCTGACTTCTCCAGACTGGAGCGAGCCGTTCATTCTGATGTGCGACGCCAGCGACTATGCAGTTTGGGCAGCCTTGGGGCAACTGAAAGGAAGGCTCTTTCATGTGATTCATTATGCCAGCAAGAGCATGAATCCGACTCAATGCAACTATACCACCACAGAAAAGGAGATGCTTGCGGTCGTGTATGCATTTGACAAGTTTCGGTCCTATCTGATAGGTTAAAAGACGATTGTCTACACCAACCATGTAGCCATCAGATACCTGTTCGTGAAGCAAGATGCCAAGCCCAGATTGATCCGGTGGATACTATTGCTACAAGGGTTTGATTTGGAGATCAAAGACAGAAAATGGAGTGAGAATGTGATTGCAGACCACTTATCACGACTTGAGCCACCAGTCAAAGGGGATGATCAGCAGATGAGGATCTGAGAGACGTTCCCCGACGAGCAGATCTATGCTATTAAGGTTTTGAGGGAGACGTACGAGTCAAAAACACCATGGTATGCAGATTTTGTCAATTATCTGGTGGCCGGCGTTCTTCCACCGGACTCTTCCCCTAATCATGTTACTATCAATGACAATAAAAGTGTTATTTGTCGTGGGATACAGAAAGACTCTCTTTATATCATAACTTGTTTGCATGAATATTCCGTGAATGATGTATATAACTCATTTAATCACAAGAAGAGAAAGTTTTCATCTTCTGATGAGGATCATACATATCTATGGCATCTGAGACTAGGTCACATCAATCTAAAGAGGATCAAAAGACTCGTGGATGATAGAGTGTTGAATTCAATCCAAGTAGTTCCACGTCGAGTTTTTGAATCCTGTATAGAGGGAAAGATGACGACCAGGCCTTTCAAGGCAAGTCAGTCTCGAGCAAGTGATGTGTTGGAATTGATCCACTCTGACTTATGTGGACCGATGTCTACGCAAGCTCGTGGAGGATTTAAGTATTTCGTTACTTTTATTGATGATTACTCGAGATACAGGTATGTTTACTTACTTCGCTATAAGTCTGAATGCTTTGAGAAATTCAAGGAATTCAAGACAGAAGTAGAGAAGAAGTTAAACAAGATCATTAAGACATTACGATCTGATCGTGGTGGTGAGTATCTCAGTGACGGGTTCTTGCAGTTTTTGTCAGAGCATGGGATTACATCCCACTGGACCGCACCAGGAACTCCTCAGCAGAATGGTGTGGCAGAAAGAAGAAATAGGACTCTTCTTGAAATGGTTAGATCTATGATGAGTTATGCGAACTTGCTTGTTTTGTTTTGGGGCCACGCGTTACTAACAGCGACGTACCTACTGAACCTGGTACCCTCTAAGTCAGTTCCTAAGACACCCTCGGAACTCTGGCATGGGTGAAAGCCCAATGTGTCAAAGATAAGAGTGTGGGGTTTTTCGGCATATGTCTTGTCAAACGAACCTGATAAGCTAGAACGTAAGTCCAAGCTAATGTTGTTCATGGGATACCCCAGACAAACAAAATGTGGTTATTTCTACTGTCCTGAGGATCAGAATATCGTTGTTGGCACCAATGCAAGATTCTTGGAGGACGAGTTTGTAAAAAACCACAAATCCAAATGTGATATCATTCTTCAAGAAATTGGAGAAGATGATGCGGTTCCATTGGGAAAACCCCGTGGCAGATTAAGTGTACCTCTCGAAGGTATGGAACCAACTGCATGGTCGCCAGTGCAAGGCTTTGAGCCATAATTAACTGCACCAACTGGTGATGCAGTACCAGTGCTCCGTCGTAGTGGGAGGGTACCTTACAAACCCGAGCATTATATGTTTGTGGGAGAGTCTTCGGACTTGATCCCAGAAGATGGTATAGATGATACCGACCCATGGACATACAACGAAGCAGTAAATGACAAAGATGAGAAAAAATGCCATAAAGCCATGGATTCAAAAATTAAATCAATTACCGCTATGGATGTAAACCAAAAATCTGCGCTACCAGATGGCTTTCGGGCCATAGGTTACAAATAGGTATATTCGAAAAGAGAAATAACAGCTTTTAAAGCCAGGTTGGTGGCGAAGGGTTATAGTCAAAAAAGGAGGGCATTGACTATGACGAGACCTTCTCACTGGTAGCCAAGCTCAAATCCATTCGAACTCTTTTATCCATAGCAGCACATATGGACCTAGAGATCTGGCAGATAGATCTCAAAACTGCAATTTTAAACGGGTACCTTGAGGAAGGTCGTGACATCTATATGCAGCAGCCAGAGGGTTATGTGAAGGATGGTGAAGAGCATCTTGTCTAGAAGCTAAAAAAGTCCTTGTTTGGACTTAAACAAGCTACACGGTCATGGAACAAACATTTCGATGTGATTAAATCTTATGCATTTTCATGGTGCAAAACCGAAAGTTGTGTGTAGCGATTATGCGTCGGTAGAAGCGTGGTATTCCTTGCACTTTATGTAGATGACATTCTTCTATTCGACAATGATGTGAAGGTGTTGCTAGACATAAAGAGATGGTTATCCAAACAGTTTCAAATGAAGGACCTAGGAGACGTTGAATACATCATTGGGATTAAAGTCTTGCATGATCGCAAGAAGAGGATGTTAAGCTTGTCTCAGGCTGCTTATATACTGTGATTGCCCGTTTTAGCATGCAAAACACCAAGAAAGGATTGCTACCTTTCAGACATGGTGGTCCTCTGTCTAAGGCACAATGCCCTGTGTTGTGTGCTATAGTGTACCTATAGAACCTTGCGCAAGTATACGCAATCTACAATTAATACAGTCCTCGAGACCAGATATCGAACCCTTAGAGAGTGTAAGTTAAACCGTGCATTAAGAATTACTTGCAAATAAAGGATGTTTGTCACTAACTTCTACTCAAAACATAAATAAGCATAAACTATGATTCCAAATAGAACTAAAATCAGTAACGCTTCTTCGTCACACAAAAAAACATATACTATGTAAACTGATCACAATAGTAAAGGATACACTCGGGTTATGGAATACAATTTACTCTTACTATCCTATATGCTAGAGCTTCGGTCTCGCAATCATCTGAGCCTTAGAATTTTCTCAAAATCTGCCTAGCAAGCTTTCGCTCTACTAGATCTACACTTTCCTACTATGCATCATATGTCTATGCTTACCACAGTATTCAAGTGAAGGAATCCTAAATTCTTGTTCTCTTTAAGTTGTATTATCTCATATGCCTATAGGATTGATACAATTGTCTATGATCTTCTCGGCCTATTTCTCCTTCCGGTCTCCAGAGGTGATGTATTTCTTTTCACTTTCGTGCTCAAGAAATGAGATTAAACAAGATCAAAGACAATTTCAGACATGTGAAACATCATTCTGACATATAATCAAGCGTAAGTAATTGTTCCAAAACCCAAGTGTAAAATATAATTAGCTCGTACTTGTGAAGAGAATAAAGTAAAATAGGAAATCATTCACCATCATGTACAACTCAAAAGATAAAATCCAAACTATCAGCGATGATCTCTGTATCTTCAATGGCTTCTCCTCTAAGCCTGTTACTCCTCGTGTGGTATGATTCTGCATGTGTGTATTCTACACCCCCCTTCCAAAATGTACTCTATCTCCTTGATATTTTCTCATCTTCTTTCATCATCGTTGATTCTTCTTCCTGTCTTGGGATTCTTCCACGTGTGGAAGTGTCATTGTTCCTCCCAGACAAGAGTTAAGCTTCCATTGTGACACATGTCCCCTCGCCTGACAAGATCAAAAAGAGACTTTATCTTTATCTTCAAGTGGTCCCGGAGAGAGAAGGTCCTCTTCATCCTGCTCTTTTGCATGTCCCATGCTCAAGCATGACCACTGGCCAAATTGCGGTAGGCAAGCTCTAGCATTCTGAACCTGGTAAAAAACTTCACAAAAAGCTTGCAAAAACTTATTAAAACTCGAAATAGCTAAAATAGAGTGCAATGATCATAAGGATCAAAATAATACCTAAAAGGACTCTAAATAAGAACAATCTTATTCAAAACAACACCCAAAGTGTATAAGAAGAAATCAAAAGATAATTCTTTAAGAGAGTTATCACCCCCCAAACTCAAGATGTTGCTTGTCCGCAAGCAACCAAACAAGACTACAGGACTCCTCAACTTCTAATAGCAATAAGCCCAACTAGTCAATCTCCTCTTAAAAATCCCTCAGCAAAAGTTTAAAAAGAAAGCATGATAGGTAACTTCTCAAGATTGTCAAGTTTCAGTCCTCTTTCTTTTCAAAGTTTTAACAATATACATTCATCGGGTTCAGCAATCAAAGTTCAAAAAGGACAATCACTTTCAAGATAGCTAAAATATGATTGAGCTTTACTTTAACTACTTATTCAAGCCTTCATGCTCATCAATGCCACTTTTTTTTCTTCTACCCATTTGTTTTCTCTTACTCTCCACTAGTAAGATTCGCACTCCACTTAGATCAAAAGGACTTTCAAGGCTTCTAATGTTAGGCCATGGTTCAGGGTAAGGAGATTTGGATGTAGTGACTTGAGTCTAGAGGTATTGTCCTTCTCGTTCTAACATTGGACTTATTCTACCTTTGTCTTTCAACTTTTCTCTCTTTTTTTAATTTTAAACATACCACCATAACATATGGCTGAATTGACATATAATAAAGACACCAACCTTATTCTCACACATCTCTTTTCTAGTTGTTTTCTTCTCTTTTTTTTTTCAGGCTAACAGTTTTGCCTATCTTTTCATCATTTTTAAGGCAGGGCTTCGAACAGAAGTGGAACATAACATTGTCCTCAATGTTAAAGAAAAATTAAGTTAGATCAATCCTCTAGACTAGGACGTGTATGGAAATTGGCTAACATTAAGCAGGTGTGTTGGTCCCGGATTATCAGGGTATAACTTGGCAGCGGAAAATGTGATTAATCGTTTCTTGCACTCTGCTGGTTACTCAGCTGACTGGGACCTTGTCAGCTGGTAAGTCAACTTGCACTCTGCGTACTCAGCTGACTGGCGACTGGCTCGTCAGCTGGTAGCTCAAGACTTAGAATATTTTTAGCCTTGTTTGCACAGTTATATCAGTTTTCAGATATACACCAGCACTTGGGTGCTGGGTTTTAAATCAGTATGAAATGCAGAAAGCTGATAAAAGACAAAGGATTTATAGTGGTTCGATCAACTGATCTACGTCCACTCTCCAGTCGTAGCACTGGAAATTCACTATAGAGTAATCAGGTACAAGTTGCCTACGATCTATCTCTAGCTGGTGCGACCCCTGTCCACCACTTCTCTAGATCAACCGCTCCCGGTCTTGTTCCCTTCTTCAACTCTGATCAGCTGGTGGAGTGCGAGCACGTCACTTCAACCTCCACAGCTTCACTGGGTGTTTAGTTCTCCCAAGAACGAATCTTCTCAATACGGCAAAAGCCCGTAATAACTCAAGTGCTGGCTGGCACAAGAGCTGCTGTGAACTTCCTCAGAAGAGAAAGAACACCAAAGAGATCAGTAACTTACAAGCTGGAAGCTTGAAGTCTCGTGTTTGATAAATCAACACACGGATAGCCTTTAGAAAGGCCTCGAAAGATGTATGTGCTTCTACTTGCTTGAGCGTAATAAATTTGCAGTCTTTCGGTAGGTGAAGAGTATTGAATGTCAGGAAGCAAGCGCCTTAAATGTTGGTAGTTCCGACCTATTTATAGACGCGGGATCCCATTCAAATCTTCTAGCCGTTTGGACACATCCGGAAAAGGTCTCTGTCCTCGCATGTCCTTCAGACGGCGGCAGGTAGGAATTTCCGGAAAGTGCCATGCTTTTGTCCACTTTATCTGACATTGATCTCTTTATGTCAGAACGGCACTATTCGTCAGTATGAGGAATCGGAACTGGTGTCTTGAACTGATAGACTTTAAGGTATCCTCCCTTAAAGTCATACTTTGTCAGTTTATTCCTCAGACGAATCTTCTTTTTGTCTCTAAGACTCTGGGAGAGAGAATCTGGAATTCTGCTGGTAACATCCGACTGGTAGATCATTCTGGTGATCTTGTGCTGGCAGTCTCTGCTGGTGACTTTGCGCTGGCACAATCTAAGTCTACCAATATGTCTGATGTTAACCTTTTCTTGGAATCTCCCATGACTGGAGGCTTCACCGCTGGTGAATAGTGTCAGTGAGAACACGTATTCTGCTGGTAGGATTTGTCAGCCGCCTGCTGGTGAAATCCTTCCCAACTGGTGAACAGTAGTCAGTCATTAGCTCTTTCTCATGCTGATGGACAGTGTCAGCACGAGACTTTGTCAGCCGCCTTCGGATGAGACTTTCCCAACTGGTGAACAGTAGTCAGTGGTAAGCACTTCTCATGCTGGTGAACAGTGCCAGCATGAGTCTTTGATCAGCTGCGACTTACAACTCAAAAGACCTAAACAGGACTTTACATTTGAGACTAGAGCTATTCTAGAGACAAACTGACGCTGGTAGGACTTAGGATTTGATCCACCAAAACACCAAAACTAGAATCTGAACAAGTAGCTACTGGGGAAAGGAAACTTAGCCAAATTTCCCAACAAGGTGTAAACAAGAAAAAGGCTTAGGCTCAAAATCTAGGTGCAAAGGAATATTCATTTGAAACACAGAAACATCTGAAGGAACAAAGATCGAGCAATGGCCTTAATCATCTCTAAGTGTAAAGCTCATTCCTATTTCGTTTCAACCAAGGTCAAATTCAAGGTAGGTGGCACTTCACATTCAAAAGTTCATTATGTATTACCAGCTAAGCTCAAGCACATGTCTAGCATATCAGGTTTTCAAAAATAGAGACAAATGAGAACTTTGCCTCGCAAACCAGATTGCATGTACAGAGCTAAACATCAAAAAGTAAATGTGGATTGACCCTCAACAATCGTGATCATCACCAATCATGAATAGAGAAGAAAGATAAAAATCGAGACATCATTGGGCGAGAGGAGATATAACTACTTAGACTTAGAACTTTTATTAAAGCAACCATATGAACTTCATGCTTTAACATGATACCAGCATGAGGCTCATACACTTAACCAACAAAAACTAAACATTAAAGCAAGAAATAAACATAAACATAACCAAATTAGAAATCGTTTTTGCAAAATCTAAATGGGTTCAGAGTTGACCATGTGCATCATGCAGAACTCCCGGCAGCTTTCTTGTTTTTTGGTTGCGACCCTTCTTCCTTAGCAGCTTTCTTGTCTGAACCTTGATCGTCAGCAGCACCTTATGCATGAGCTTGAATCCCCTCAGCAGCTTTGCCTGCTTTTCCTTGATTCTCAGCAGCTCATTCTGCAAGTTTTTCAATGGTCTCCATCCGCAGTAGGCTTTTCACCTTGAGCTCGAGATTGTGCTTGCGTGTGCCTTTTGCTCAGGTATTGGATGTTGAAATAGCTCTTGGCAATGCTCCTCGGCTCCTTGGAATGAAAAGGGACTCCAGCTCGTTTGCATAGCTCTGAGATCAATGAAGGATAGAACAGCGGCCCGGCCTTCTTTGAAGCTTAGAAAGCTATAGAATCTATGATAAAGGGCGCCATGTCAATTGGGTCCCCCTTCACAATCACGGCTGCCATCAGAATTCGGTCTTGACCCACCAGAGTATTGTGAGTAGTTGAGTTTATCCTGTTTCTCAGAAAATGGATCCAGATGTTAGCCTTAGTGGTCAGAAAGCTGGCAAGGACAGAAAGGTTGTCCTTTGTTTCATCAACCTATTGTGCACCGGGCACAGCTACTACACGCAAAGCCTCATCAAGTTGTTCCCTTGTTGCAGAATTGAGCAGGTCCATGAAGTTATCTGGTTGAGGTGGGTGTGTACCATAGACAACATGCAAAGTCTTTGGGTTCAAAATCACCTTTGTCCCTCTCACAATTGCTTGGAGTTCGTACTCAACGGTAGTGGACTGTTCACAATTTGCATAAAACACCCGAACAAGAGCAATGATGGGTGTCGGCTGCATCACCACAAAGGGTTCCCACCCCTGATTCTCAACACTTTTAATCAGTCCATCTGGTAACTTGGACAAGTCTATGAATCCTCGCTCAAGCATGAACTTGCGGCTCGCCAGACTTAGACTTCTTCTTGGGCTTTGTGCTCTCAGACTTAGACTTCTTCTTGGGTGCATCAGGGATCACCACAGGGTTCTCTGCGCTCATAGGAGGTAATTTAGCATTCCTTTGGGCCATGATAGACACAACAGCCCTACTGGACCTCCTTAACCCTTAAACGAGTTCCTTCTTCTGTGCTTTTGGCTTCCCTTGTGTTTCGGCGAGGTTGGGCTTACTTTCTCTGGACTTGCTTCAAAAGGCTCAATATCCATACCCGGGCATTTCTTACCACTCTGCTTCGTCCTAATACTTGAATCTGCACAGAATTCAAGTTCAGAAACCCAAAATCAACCAAACTACTGCGAAGGCATGCTTTTGACAAGTCCTTGACATTTAATTTTCAAATTTCTAGCACACCGATACCCCCCCCCCAAAAAACTTTGAGTTCACTCACGGTTTATTGCAGACAGATAAACCAAAGATCATGGAGTTGAGATATATTCTAATCCCTAGCACAAAATTTGTCAGAACTACTGCATACGACTAGCAATGATCAACATAAACCGAAATAAGTTTTTCACCCAGAACATTGGACTCACAAGTTTAAGAATCATGCTCACAAAAATTTTGACTAAGCATACAGAAATAATTCAATCAACCCGAAACAACACAACTTGAAGACCATACCCGACATTTTGGTTTGCCAACTACTTTCTCTCCTCTTCTCTTTCACACAAAATTTTGCAGTATTTAATTAGAAAAAGGCAGCCCAAAACAAAATACCAGAAGCGAAGGAAGAAATTGTACCTGTTTCACGACAAAAACTTTGATTTTTACCGCAAGATCTTCCCAAAATTTTTCTGCCCGAATGCTTAAGAAGGAGATGGTTTTGTTTGCTTTTCACAATATGTACAATATATAAACATACCCACTTTAAGCATTAACCGACACAAATAATAAGGAAACCTTTCGACTTCCTCTGATTAGACACAATCTTTCCTTTCAAATTTAAAAGGGAAGTTACCATAACTGTCATTCCTAGGGGTAGGGGCTAAAACTGATATCACCATTCTCTCTCCTCTCAACGGCTAATTTTTAGCCACGCCTACTCATGGCCCAATTTTAACCCACTTAACATCCTGTAATTTCCATTCTTACTTTTTTTTAAGTGTAAATAAAAAACTTAAAAGAACTAACACACCAAATAAATTCCTAATTTAGCTTAAGAAAAATCTATTCTACCTAATACCTATGTTACTCACAGGCTGTAGCATTCAATTTCCTAAGACTTAATCAAAACAAAATTAAATTTAACTAGGCATGAAATAAAATGCAGAATTAAAGTAAACATCATAAGCTATCATCACATGCTTCATCTACCCTCATGATAGCCTAGGTTACCTCGATTTTCAAAGCTCCTGCACTTGAGTGGAAGCCGTTATCTTCTCCCAGCTTCCTCCATGGTATTGTTTCACCCTATGTATTTCATGTGCTTTCATCCTTCAGCTCCACAGCTCCATAAGGGTAGACTTTGACCACAGTAAAAGGTCCTGACCATCTGGACTTAAGCTTGCCAGGGAACAACTTTAATATGGCATTGAAAAGTAGGACCTGTTGTCCCTCTTCCAGAGTCCTATCTGCAATTTTACTGTCATGCCGTTTCTTCACTTTGTCCTTATAAATCTTGGCATTCTCATAGCTTTTCAACCTCAGTTCTTCAAGTTCATTAAGCTGCAGTATCCTCTTCTCTCCGCTTTCCTTAGGATCAAAATTAAGTTTCCTAGTGGCCCAATATGCTTTATGCTCCATCTCTAAAGGCAGGTGGCAGGCTTTACCAATGACAAGCCTGTAAGGAGACATCCCCAGTGGTGTTTTGTAGGCTGTTCTGTAAGCCCATAATGAATCATCCAAATGTTTGGACCAATCTTTCCTTGTGGTGTTCACCACTTTTTCTAACACACTCTTCACTTCCCTGTTTGACAACTCAGCTAACCCGTTGGTTTGTGGGTGGTATGCAGTTAAAACCTTGTGATTAATGTTGTATTTAGCCAGCAGAACAGACAAACTCTTATTAATTAAATGTGTACCCTCATCACTTATTATTGCCCTTGGGGTTCCAAACCTTGTGAAGATATTCTTATGCAGAAATTTTATAACCGTGGCAGCATCATTGTGAGCACAAGCACAAGCTTCCACCCATCTAGACACATAGTCAACAGCTAAAAAAATGTGTTCATTCCCAAAAGAAGATGGGAATGGCCCCATGAAGTACATTCCCCATACATCAAATAAATCCACTTCCACAATATTATTCAGAGGCATAGCATTCTTGGCTGGTAAATTTCCCACTCTCTGGCATCTGTCACAATTCTTAAAAAACTCAAATGCATGCTTGAAAATTCCTGGCCAAAAAAATCCTTATTGCAGCACTTTAGTTGTTGTCCTCTGTCCACCAAAATGCCCCCCATATGCTGAAGCATGGCATTCACTCAAAATGTAGGAAATCCTATATTCTGGAATCCATCTTCTGAATATCTGATCAGGCCCCAACCTATACAGAGTTGGATCATCCCAATAATAGAATTTTTCATCATGTAAAAATTTCTTCAGTTGTTGCCCATGCAAACCATATGGTTTTCTGCCTGTTGCAAGATAATTTGCAAAGTCTGCAAACCAAGGTGCATCCTCTTTGCAAGCCATAAGCTGCTCATCTGGAAAATCATCATTGATCTGAACCATGTCATCCACTCCAAATGGATTTTCCAACCTTGATAAATGATCGGCAACTTGATTTTCTGTCCCTTTTCTGTCTTTGATTTCCAAATCAAACTCCTGCAAAAGAAGTATCCATCTAATGAGCCTTTGCTTTGCATCTTTCTTAGCCATCAAGGACTTGATTGTAGAGTGATCTGTAAACACAATCACCTTAGCTCCAACCAGATAAGATCTAAACTTATCAAAGGCAAACACTACTGCCAACAGTTCCTTTTCTGTAGTAGTGTAATTCTTATGTGCTCCATCCATTGTTTTGCTTGCATAATAAATGGATCTGAAGATTTTATCCTTTCTCTGTCCTAACACTGCTCCCACAGCATAGTTACTTGCATCGCACATTAGCTCAAAGGGTTCATCCCAACTTGGTGGTTGCATTACAGGGGCTGTCACAAGTGCAGCTTTCAACTTAGTGAATGTCTTCATACACTCACTGCTGAAATCAAACTTCCTGTCTTTTTCTAGCAGTTCTGAGAGTGGCTTGGCCATCTTGGAAAAGTCCTTGATAAACCTTCTATAAAAACCAGCATGACCCAGAAAACTTCTAACTGCTTTCACTGAATTAGGAACTGGCATCTTGTCAATAACTTTGATTTTTGCAGAATCCACCCCAATGTCTTTGCTTTAAACCTTGTGTCCTAGAACTACCCCCTGTTGTACCATGAAACAACATTTTTCCCAGTTCAAAACCAGTTGTGATTTCTCACAAAGTTGCAGAACCTTTTCTAGATTTCCTAAACAGGTGGTAAAATCCTTTCCAAATACTGAGAAATCATCCATAAACACTTCTAGCCCATTCTTAATCTTCTCAGAAAATAATGAAATCATGCAACGCTGGAAAGTTGCTGGAGCATTACAAAGGCCAAATGGCATCCTTCTAAATGCAAAGGTTCCATAAGGGCATGTGAATGTAGTCAACCCTTGATGCTCTGGGGCTATTGCTATTTGATGGTAACCAGAATACCCATCTAAGAAGCAGTAATAATCTTGACCTGCCAGTCTATCCAACATCTGATCTACAAACGGCAGTGGGAAGTGATCCTTCCTGGTGGCATCATTTAATTTCCTGTAATCTATACATATCCTCCACCCAGTGACTGTCCTTGAAGCTATCATCTCTTTCTTCTCACTCTGCACAACAGTTACTCCCCATTTCTTAGGCACACACTGCACTGGACTCACCCATGAGCTGTCTGAAATGGGGAATATGATTCCTGCATCCAGCCATTTGATCATCTCCTTTTTCACAACTTCTTTCATGTTAGGGTTAAGTCTTCTCTGTGGTTGTATTGAGTTCTTACTCCCATCTTATAGCAGTATCTTAAACATGTAGATGGTGGGGCTGATTCCCTTGATATTTGATATTGTCCACCTGATTGCCTGCTTGTGCTTCTTAAGCATCTGCATTAGTTTCTGCCCATCCTCCTCTTTTAAGTTTGAAGCAATTATCACAGGTAGAGTTTCTGCTTCTCCTAGATACACATATTTCAAGTACCTGGTAAAGGCTTTAGCACCAGTTCAGGAGGTTCTTCAAGAGAAGACTTTGGCTCCTTCTGTTCCCTACTCATGAGATCCAACGATTCAAAGTTGGGTTTGTACCCCCCAAACTTTGTGCCATGCTCTACCCATGCTACAACATTTTCTTCAGACACTTCCTCATTCTCAAATTCTTCTTTTTGCAGGTTTGCAATGTACTCCTCCATTACTGACTCCCCAAAATTCCAACTGTAAAACAGTTCTCTGATTCATCAGGTAACTTCATGGTGTTATACAGGTTAAAAGTAGCATGTTCTTCATGCACCCTCATGATTAACTCTCATTTCTCCACATCAATCAAGGTTCTGCCTGTGGCTAGGAAGGGTCTTCCCAAAATAATAGGTACTTCTCTATCTGCTTCATAATCCAAAATAATAAAGTATGCAGGGAAGATAAACTTATCTACCCTAACCAGCACATCTTCAATCTTCCCTTCTGGGTGCACAGTAGATCTGTCTGCAAGCTGCAAGGTAATAGTTGTTGGTCTTGCTCCTCCTATACCCAGCTTCTTGAATATTGACAATGGCATTAAATTCACACTGGCCACCAAGTCACAGAGTGCTCTTCCTACATCCCTTCCTCCAATTGAACAAGGGACGGTGAAACTCCCTGGATCCTTTAACTTTGCTGGGATCTGCCTTCTCAAAGGTCCACTTACTTCCTCAAACAAAGATATTGTTTCAAACTCCTTTAGCCTTTTCTTTTTAGTCAAAATTTCCTTCAAGAATTTTACATAAGTAGGCATTTGTTCCAATGCTTCCACCAAAGGTACATTAATATGGATCTGCTTCAACATGTCCAGAAACATTTTAAACTGCTCCTTTTCTTTTTGTATCTTGAACTGGCCAGGGAATGGTGGTTGGGGTGGATTGCAATCATCCTCCACAGATTTTCTCTTGCTGTTGAGTACATTCCCTTCAGGAATTTCAGTTTGTTTTTCCTGAATTACTAATTCCTCATTAACTGAAGGGTAAACCTCCTTAATAGGAGCTTTTCCTTCTCTTTGTATTCTTACCCCAACCTGGTCTTCATCTGCAGTAGATTCTACCTCTTTTTGCTGTGCATCAGTTGGCCTTTCATCAAACTATCTTCCACTCCTTAAGGTCACTACCTTGCACTGCTCATTCCCCCCTCTAGGATTTTCTGCGTTTCTAGGTAGTCTTCCTTGTGGTCTGTTCCTGATATCATTGGCCAATTGACCCATTTGAACTTCCAGATTGCTCAAAAAAGAGGCTTGGCTCTGTATCAAAGCATCCTGGCTTTTTAGCCTACTTCATTCTTAGCCATGAACTCTTTCATCATCTCCTTCATGGTTTTCTCAGGTTTTTAAGGTGGTGCTTCCAGAATTTGCTGCTGATTATTCTGTTGTTGATTATAACCCCCTTTGTTAAAAGTGTTATGTTGTTCCCGTGCTGCAGTATTCTGGTGTCCTTGCCCAGACCAGGAAAAATTAGGGTGATTCCTCCACCATACATTGTACGTGTTAGAGTATGGACTATTTTTTCCCTAATATTGTTGAGGTTTGTTTCCCATGTAACAAACAGATGCTGGGTTCGAAGGGCATTCCTCAAACTGGTGACCCTCTCCACAATAGATGCAACTTAGAACCATTTTTTATTTTGTTGGCAATGAAGTGACCAGAGCCTGACTGGTATTCTTCTTAATATTCTTCATGGTGGCTCCTAGAGCTTCCATTTGTGCAGTTAGAGCCTTCATAGGATCAACTTCTAGAACCCCTACAACTTTTGGAGTAGAGATAGTTGCTGCTCTGGAATTAGCCCAAAAGTAGTTGTTTGCAGCCACCTTGTCCAAGATTTCACATGCTTCATTGTAAGTTTTAACTAAGAAGGCTCCTCCTGCATTGGCATCAATCATCATTCTAGAATTTCCAGTTAACCCGTTGTAAAAGATCTCCATTTGAATACAATAGGGTATCCCATGATTCGGGCACCTCCTCAATAACTCCTTATACCTTTCCCATGCCTCACTTACAGATTCATCCTCTTGTCTGAAGGCCATGATTGCATTCCTACATCGAGCATTTCTAGTGGGAGGAAAGTACTTTAGTAGGAAAGTTTCTGCCAATTCATTCCAAGTTGTTATAGACCCAGGTGACAGGTTTGTGAGCCTAGTCTTAGCACTATCCCTTAAAGAGAAGGGAAATAGTCGCATCCTCAGAGCTTCAGGTGTTACTCCCAGCAGTTTGAAGTTATCACAAATCTCCAAGAAAGATCTCAGATGCAAGTGTGGATCTTCTGTAGCTTGTCCACCAAACTGCCCCAAACTCTGCAACATTTGAAACATAACAGGTTTCAGCTCAAAATGTTGTGCCTGCACCTCAGGTCTTACCACCCCTGGGTCAAATTCAGTTAATCTTGGTGCCATAAATTGCCTAATCACTTTGTCCTTATCATCTCCATGATTTGCTATGTTCCTCTGTTGCTCAGGAATTTCCTCAGCCATTTTCCTGACTTTCTATTTTCTTCTGTTTCTTCTAAAATTCCTTTCGATCTCTGGATCAAATGGAAACAATTCTCGTACAATCTTTTCACTCATAAACTACTGACCCCCTGCATAAAGAAAATGTTTAGTTTCCAAGAGCATTCAGGTCAGGTTACATACTATAATAATAAAGCAATTCAAAAGCATTCAGATTTAATCTTAAACACTCCCCGACAACGGCGCCAAAAACTTGTTGTGTGCTATAGTGTACCTATAGATACTTGCGCAAGTATACGCAATCGACAAGTAATACAGTCTTCGAGACCAGATATCGAACCCTAGAGAGTGTAAGTTAAACCGTGCACTAAGAATTACTTGCAAATAAAGGATGTCTGTCACTAACTTCTACTCAAAACATAAATAAGCATAAACTATGCTTCCAAATAGAACTAAAATCAGTAACACTTCTTCTTCACAAAAAATAAACATATACTATGTAAACTGATCACAATAGTAAATGATACACTCGGGTTATGGAATACAATTTACTCTTACTATCCTATATGTTAGAGCTTTGGTCTCACAATCATATGAGCCTTAGAACTTTCTCAAAATCTGCCTAGCAAGCTTCCGCTCTACTAGATCTACATTTTCCTACTATGCATCATATGCCTATGCTTACCACAGTATTCAAGTGAAGGAATCCTAAATGCTTGTTCTCTTTAAGTTGTATTATCTCATATGCCTATGGGATTGATACAATTGTCTATGATCTTCTCGGCCTATTTCTCCTTCCGGTCTCCATAGGTGATGTATTTCCTTTCACTTTTGTGCTCAAGAAATGAGATTAAACAAGATCAAAGACAAGTTCAGACATGCGAAACATCATTCTAACATAAAATCAAGCGTAAGTAATTGTTCCACAACCCAAGTGTAAAATAGAATTAGCTCATACTAGCGAAGAGAATAAAGTAAAATAGAAAATCATTCACCATCATGTACAACTCAAAAGATAAAATCCAAACTATCAGTGATGATCTCTCTATCTTCATTGGCTTCTCCTCCAAGCTTGTTACTCCTCGTGCGGTATGATTCTGCGTGTGTGTATTCTACGTCCCCCTTCCAAAATGTACTCTATCTCCTTGATATTTTCTCATCTTCTTTCATCATCGTTGATCCTTCTTCCTTTCTTGGGATTCTTCCACGTGTGGAAGTGTCATTGTTCCTCCCAGACAAGAGTTCAGCTTCCATTGTGACACATGTCCCCTCAGCAGACAAGATCAAAAAGAGACTTTATCTTTGTCTTCAAGTGGTCCCGGAGAGAGAAGGTCCTCTTCATCCTGCTCTTTTGCATGTCCCATGCTCAAGCATGACCACTGGCCAAATTGCGGTAGATAAACTCTAGCATTCTGAACTTGGTCAAAAACTTCACAAAAAGCTTGCAAAAACTTATTAAAACTCGAAATAGCTAAAATAGATTGCAATAATCATAAGGATCTAAATAATACCTAAAAGGACTCTAAATAGGAACAATATTATTCAAAACAACACCCAAAGTGTATGAGAAGAGATCAAAAGATAACTCTTTATGAGAGTTATCACCCTGCAACAGAAGAGGAGAAGGTAGAGATGGTTAAAGTACCATATTATTTGGCAGTAGGAAGTCTCATGTATGCGATGCTATGTACGAGGCCAGATATCTGTTATGACGTGGGCATGGTGGCCAGATTTCAGTCTAACCCAGGACAGGCGCACTAAACTGTTGTCAAACATATTTTTAAGTATCTGAAAAGAACTTGAGACTATTGTCTTGTTTATCAGTGTGAGTATTTGTGCCCTGTGGGTTATACGGATTCGAATTTCCAGATGGATCAGGATGAGAAGAGATCGACCTCAGGCTATGTGTTCACCTTGGGAGGTGGAGCTGTATCATGGAGGAGTGCGAAACAGAAACGTATCGCAAACTCCACAATAAAAGCTGAGTATGTGGCAACTTCAAAGGCTTCTAAAGAAGCAGTATGACTCCTGATCTACCTCTAAGAGTTAGATATTGTTCTGAGTTTGCCCAAGCCTATCACGGTATATTGTGATAATGCTGGTGCAGTAGCAAACTCTAAGGAACCAAGAACTCACAAGACGTCAAAGCACATAGAGAGAAAGTACCACATCATACGAGAGATTGTAGCAAGGGGCGATGTGCTAATAGAGAAGATTGACACGAAAGATAATCTAGCGGATCCATTTACAAAGGGCTTACCATAGAAGGCATACGAGGGTCATGTTGGTAGCCTAGGGCTGAGGTAGATGTCGGCCACATGGTGACCAAATGTAATGGCTAGATTAGAATAGACACATGTTATACTATGGAAAGTAATGGTATAATGCTTTGAGTATAAGTGGGAGATTGTTGGAATTGTATACATAAAAGCATTACGATTGGTATATTGGGAAACGTTATGTTTGATATACTGGTAATCATTAATGACTTGCAATAAACAACTCCTGTCTAAATTAACAATCATATGATGCGAACAAACACATCAAGTTATCTCGTCGATAGGGAGATCATACGGTGTGTAAGAGATCACAGAAGATCGTATAGATCGCTCGACCTAGCGAGATATAAACAACTCTCACAGCTGAGATAGTTTCTGGTTTGGCTGTCGGTTTAGGTTGCGGCATACAAGTCCATAAGTGGTTTATCTTGACTGCTTTGTGTGACCGGTACATCTCAATGTATTGATAGGATCAACAGTGAGATGAACCATTCTACTTGATATATGAATGAGTAAAGATCTCGGTAACTTGGTCAGATCTAAAGTCTATTGAAAGTTGAGGGGCACATATTGGTTGACTGTCACTTTGACTTGCTATGGTGGATAGTCTTACATGTACTCATATATCTGCATCTTGGGTGATGGCAGTTTGTGTGGGATTTCCTCAGGCTGGATTTAGATAACCATATCCGTTTCAAGATGGTGACATTCCCTGGGAAGCTCACGAGGTTCATTATCCTAAGTCCTGCAGGCTGAATCATTGATTCAAGCATAAGCGATAAGGGTTGAGTGGTACTACTCAGGAATAATAAGTGATTAATTAATTACAGCAAATTGTCATACGCTGAATTAATGAATGTCTGAAACCTTAAATATGGGGATTAACCAAGTCAATGCAACTCGTTCCTAATAATGTGGTAATAAAGGGGTAGGTCAACATTAATTCTCTGGCGGCATGAATTAATGTTTATTAATTAATTATGTTCTGGGTTGAACATGGAATTAATTAATAGGAGGCCCACTTTATTATTTACATTTGATCCCTAGTGTGGCCCAAAATTGCTCAGAGCCCATTAGGGTTTATTAAACCCTAATAGCCCATTCTCCAAATCTATATAAATAGATCAATTCTCTCACTTCCCACATAAGTTTTGAAGTTTCAAATTAGAAGCCCTAGAGAGTGTGTGAGAGAGTGGGCGGCTGTGTAGATCCGGTAGCGCATCCTCACCAGATTTTCAGATCGAGCAAGGGAACAGATCAAAAGATTAGATCTGTAGGATTACCATCAACGATCTACCGTTGTTATTCAATCTACAGGAGTTAAGGTATTCCTTTGAATCTACATATTAAATTAAATAGGAGCATGCATAGAGCATTTACTGTTTGTCATAGCATTTATTTTGGTATCCATAAAAAAAATCTGGGATTAAGAAATATATGGCGATTCACGTTGCCTATTGTACACTCAGTTCCTATAGTGATATGGGGTAGTAACGTGGTGCTTGCCTTCATACCTTGCAAGAAGAGAAGAAAGTAACTTGTTACAAAAATGAGACCCCCCATCACTTACCAGAGCCCTCGGCGTCCCAAATCTAGTCACAAGCTACTGCAGGAAATTGATGACGACCTTGGAGTCATTGGTGGTCGTCGAAATTGCTTCCACCCATCTCGAGACATAGTCCACCGCAAGCAGAATGTAGGAGAACCCACAGGATGGTGGGAATGGCCCCAAAAAGTCAATCCCCTATACGTCGAATATCTCTACTTTGATCGCCGGGGTCTGTGGCATCTCATCCCTCTACGAGATGTTGCCGATCCTTTGGCAACGATCACAGCTTGTAATCCAGCCTTGACAGACCTCGTGGATAGAAGGCCAGTATAACCCACTTGCCAAAATCTTGAATGCGGTTTGATTTGCTGAGTGATGACCGCCACTAGGAGATGAATGGCAAGCCTTACAAATCTGCTGCTACTCTAACTGGGGGACGCAACGGCGAATGATGTCATCAGCACATCGACGCCACAGGTAAGGATCCTCCCAGTAGTAGAAACGCACGTCATGGAGGAACTTCTTCTTTGCATACAGAGGGGAGTAAGGCGGAAGAGCACCGGTCACCAAATAATTTCCATAATCGGCACACCATGGTGTTTTGGACTCATAAGTCTCTCGCAGCTCCTGAATAGCACACATCTGCTCATCCGGGAAGGTCTCTCGGATCCTTACCTGCTAGTCATCCCCCTCAATTGTTGGCTCCAATCACGATAAGTGATCCACGATCACGTTCTCGCTTCCCTTCCTATCTTTGATCTCCAAGTCAAACTCCTGAAGTAGCAGAATCCACCTAATCAGGCGGGGCTTGGCATCTTGCTTTGCAAACAAGTATCTGATGGTGGCATGATCAGTGTAGACAATTTTTTTTAACCTATCAGATAGGACCGAAACTTGTCAAATGCATAGATCACCGCAAGCATCTCATTCTCTGTAGTGGTGTAGTTGCACTGCGTCGCATTCATGCTCTTACTGGCGTAGTGGATGACATGAAAAAGTCTTCCTTTCAACTGACCCAAGGCTGCTCCCACTGCATAATCGCTAGCGTCGCACATCAATATGAAAGGCTCACTCCAGTCCAGAGAAGTCAGAACTGGTGCGGTCACCAGAGCTTTCTCCAGTTGCTTGAAAGCCTGCAAACAGTCAGTGTCCAAGAAAAAGGAGACATCCTTCTCCAAAAAGTTGCACAGCGGCCTTGAAATCTTTGAGAAATCCTTGATGAATTTCCTATAAAACCCAGCGTGGCCGAGAAAGCTCTGAACCCCCTTGACATTTGTTGGTGGTGTCATCTTTTCAATGGCAGCTACCTTAGCTCGGTCCACCTCCAATCCTTCAGTTGATACTTAATGTCACAGCACGATCCCTTCTCGCACCATAAAGTGGCATTTCTCCCAGTTGAGACACAGGTTTGTCTCGATGCATCTCTCCAATACAGTAGCAAGATTCTGCAAGCAAACATCAAATAAGCTACCAAATACGAAGAAATCATCCATAAATACCTCCATGACTTATTCGATCAGGTCGTGGAAGATAGCCATCATGTATCTCTAGAAGGTTGTCGGTGCATTGCATAGGCCAAAGGGCAACCGCCTGTATGCGAACACTCCATAGGGACAGGTGAATGTTATCTTATGTTGGTCCTCCGGTGCCACTGCGATCTGATTGTATCCTGAATAACCATAAAGGAAGCAGTAAAAAGGATAACCAGTTAATCTATCAAGCATTTGATCTACGAAGGGAAGAGGAAAGTGGTCCTTGTACGTGGCGGCATTGAGAGCTCGATAGTCGATGCAAAACTGCCATCCAGTGATAGGTCATGTCACGACCTCCTCTCCATCTTCGTTCTTGACGATTTGCGTCCCCCTTTCTTGGCTACTACTTGAGTGGGGCTCACCCACTTGCTGTCGGAGATTGGGTAGATCATGCCGTGATCTAGAAGCTTCAGTACTTCTTTCTTTGCGGCTTCCTGCATAATTGGATTCAGTCTCCGCTGTGTTTGTCTTTTTGACTTTGCATCTTCCTCCAGAATGATCTTGTGCATGCACAACGAAGGGTTGATCCCTTTTATGTCTCCCAGTGTCCATCCAATGGCGGACTTGTACATCCATAAAACTCGGAGTAGTTTATCTAGCTCACCCTGTGTCAGAAAAGCAGAGACGATTACACAATAAGTATCATTAGGGCCCAGAAAAACATACTTGAGATGTGCCGAGAGTGGCTTGAGGTCCAAAACAGGCAGATCGATGTTAGAAGGTTGTTCTCCTAGACCCGCATTGATCAACGTATGATTTGCATCGATCGATGTGGGTGAAATTGCAGCGATCTTTTTTCCATGTCTCGTAGTTTCGATCGACAGAGAATTCCTGTCGACCTTTCTAGCTGCGTTGATCGGCATGGCCATGGCATTGATTGACGTATTTTTTGCAAGCGTGTAGATCGACTTCTTTCCCGCATCGAGTGTTGCGGAGGGAACTCCTCATTTTCCCTTTGTGCTTTGGATATATCGGTCTGGTAACCGCTCCCGTTTGATTTCCTTTTCCCAGGATATTTCCTCGAACACATCTAGATCCATCACTACATCCACTAGCTCATCATCTGCCTCGTCTAAATCTAAAGACGAAAACAAAGAGTGCAGTAAACAATTCTCCAGAAAATCAGGGTTAGTTTTAAGAGAAGATAAGGGAGAGGAAAACACTGGGTTGAAGCAATTGATCATGTGGCACTCTTCTTGGTAGCTCACTTCATTATGTTTCTGCATTGCTTTGTAAATTAAGAAGGTAATTGACTCATCATTGACTCAGAGCGTCAGTTTCCCATCTCGGATGTCGATCAATGCTCCACCGATCTTCAAGAAAGGTCTCCCCAGGATCAGCGGAATGTTGTGGTCTTCCTCCATGTCGAGCACCACGAAATCTGCCAGAATGATGATGTCTTTCACATTCACGAGTATGTCTTCCACAATACCTCTTCGGTAAGATACGGACATGGCCATTTGCAGCGAGATGGTTGTTGGCTTGATGCTACCGATCTCTAGTTGCTTGAAGATTGACAGTGGCATCAAATTGATGGATGCTCTAGAGTCACACAAGACCTTCCCGGACGTTTCCCCTCCAATGATGCAAGAGATGGTGAACAATCCCGGATCCTCCCTCTTCAACGGCATCTTCTTTTGAATCACCGCACTACATTCTTCAAAGAGGTTGACCGTTTCATGCTCCATGAAAGGTCTTTTCTGAGAGACCACGTCCTTCAGAAACTTGATGTATCCTAGCATCTCTCGCAGTGCCTCTACTAGCGGAATGTTGATATGCACCTTCTTCATGTTCTCCAGAAATCGTGCATACCTCTCGTTCATTTTGGTTTAGCAAACGTTGCGAGAACGGCATGGGAGGTTTCTTCAAATGTGGCTTGGGAGGTTGCATCGATCGACATGTGTCAGCATCGATCGATGCAGGTTGAACTGCAATAGTCTCCTTATTCCCTAGGCATCGATCAATGCAGTCAGCGTCGATCGATGCAGAGACATCTGCTACAGCATCCTCAATTTTCTCCGCTTCCTTGTCTTTCTGAGAGTCCCCTCCTGGTTGTTCTGGCCCTTCATATGACTTTCCCCCTCTGAGAGTTATGGCGTTGACCTCATTCCTTTGATTCTTGGGATTGACTTGAGTATTGCTAGGCAATTGACCGGGCTTATGCTGGGCTCCGAGGGCATTGGCGATTTGAATGACTTGAGTCTCTATGACCTGCTTGTGCTTCTCGACTCGGTCCACTTTGGTGTTCACTCTGGATATCTCTTGCTCCAGCTTCCCGACTTTATTAGTCGATCCTTGCATGAACTTAGCCAAAATCTCCTTGAAATTTGGCTTCTTTTTCTCCACCACTATTCCATCGTGCACTGCGAATTCGGGCGGTGGTTGCTCAGCAGCTTGAGGGTTTGCATATGAGAACCCTGGATGTTTCCTTGTATTGTTGTAGTTGTAGGGTTGGTTGTCCTACTGATATCCTCCACGGTAGTTATTTTGGTAACCACCCCTTGGGACGAAATTGGCGTTTGCATAGTCCCCTTCAACCAGAGCTTTGATAGGCTCCACAACTGCAACGGGCTGCTCTACTTTCAATGCAGCGAAGTCCTCACGCAACTTCTTCACTTCGGCGGCTAGATCCACCTCTTCAGTGACCTTTTCAATAGATTTCACCAGTCGATGTTTAATGGAGGCCCACATGTGATTATTGTTGGCCATCTTTTGAAAGAACTCCATGGCCCTCTTTCCACTCTTTGCCATGATGGTGTCTCCTAGCGTGGCATCCACCAGCTCGACAGTCCTCTCGTTTAGCCTTTCGTAAAAAGTCTCAGCCTGCTCTCCCAATGACAATCCATGGCCTGGACAAGCTCTAAGAAACTCCTTGTAGCGCTCCCATGTTTTATAAAAGTTCTCCTCAGATCGTTGGGCGAATCTCATGATTTCCCTCCATCTCTGCCTGATGACGCTAGGAAGGAAAAAGTTCCTGAGGAATTCAATCCTCAGTTGCGTCCAAGTGTTGATGTCGCTCTTGTCCAGTGCAGAATACCATGCATGTGCTTTATCACACAGGGAGAATGCTAACAGACGCATTCGGATAGTGCTCTGGCTGACCCGGCTGATCATGACAGTGTTGCAGAGTAGTATAAACTTGTCAAGATGTGCGTAAGGATCCTCAGTAGCTCTTCCACCGGTTTTGTTGCACCATATGAACAGATCCGGACTTCAGCTCAAAGTTATTGGCATTGATGCCAATCCTAAAGCCTGTCTCCTGAAATCGAGGACGATATCTCTTCTGAATGGCATCCTCGTCCTCATCCTTATTATCAGCATCGTTTGGTTCTTTCAGCGGTTCCTCATCTTCTTCGGGATCATCATCAAAGAGCGGGTTGTGGTGGATGTGCTAGTGATTCTGGTTGTTCCTCTCGAGGTTCAGCTGCTGCAGTTGCTCCCTCATAGTCTGAACTTCTCGAACAAGTTTATTTTTAGCCATTGGTTGATTACTTGAGCTTCCTGGTTCTTGATTCTTTCTCTAGTTGTTCTTTCGGCATGTGGCTTCGATTTTTGGGTCGTGTTCCACTGGCTTCTTCCCACTTGCTCTTGTAATCATATACTACCTGCATAGCAATAGAGGTAGTGAATTAAAACTGTGAAGAAAATAAATGAAATAGAATAGTTAAAGGACTAAACACCTGCGTCAATCGATGCAGGTCTGTATCGATCGACACGACTGTGAGATTCACATCAATCGATGTAACCGTGATTAGATCGACATGGACTCAAACTGAATGAAAATTTAAGGAAAAAATGCTAAAATAACAACCTAGTTCAATATCTCAATCACAGATTTAATAGTAAGATTAATTATATTCACTCCCCGACAACGGCGCCAAAATGTGATCGCTAATTATTTTAACTATGAATTTAGCTAATACTAATAATATAGCAGCAAATAAAATTATCGAACCAAGAGGAGTGAAATTTCGAAAACCTTATATACTAAAACGTAGTTTCTTGGAATACTGCTTAGGGAAAATCAAATTTTGGGTTTTTTTAGATTTTGAAAACAAAAAGACTTGCAATTAAAAATTGAAACCGAAAAATAGAAAAGACTCGAGGATTCAAATATGAAAAACACAGATTCCAGGGTTTTCTATCTATCAAGTATTACATGCAATGATCAATCAACCAATTCCAATTTAATTCCTAATCGTAGTGAAACATGTGAAAACTATTACGAATCTCTGAGTAAGACAATTCATAAAGTAGATTAATTAATTATCTCTTATCATTTCAGTCTTTTGAGAATAACTTAATTAACTCCAAAACCCTACAGATTTATTCTTAAATCTATTTCTTTCTTTTCAGACAAGAAATCAGTTTCTATTATGAAAACTCTTTCCATTGAAAACTATTACTTTTTTAGTCTTTAATTTTCAACTAATTAATCCTAAGATGTGGCCAACAACTGAAGATTACAAATTAAGCACAGAATTCATAAACTACGATAGGAAAGGAAAATTGATTCAACTAATCAAACATGCATACTCGATAGTTCAAAAACCCTAGAATCCGAGAACAATTTAGTTACACATATTCATAATAGAGATTATCAATAAAAGATAAAACCTAAACTGAAATTGCATAACATAAACTGGGTGTAGAAATTGATGCCCGATTTCTACAGTAGTTGTTCAAATATCCGACTCCAAAATAAAATCACAATTGTTGTTGTTAAATCTCTAAAACTGAACTCTAAAATATGGCATGTCTCTAAAAATCGAAATTACAAGGCCTTTTATAGTGGTGGTTGATGTATCATACACAATCTAGGATTGGATATATCTATATCTTCAAACAGGATCAAATCTGGGAGGTTATGGACTCGCGTCGATCGATGCGGAATGCACATCGATCGACACACTTGAAGAGGTTGTGTCGACCGATGTGAGATCCACGTCGATCGACACGAAGGCCACCGGCTTGTCTGCGTCGAGCCTTATGTCGATCGTTCCAAAAGTGTGCTACGTTGATCGACATATAACCATGTTGATCGACATAGAACTGGAGTCCGAACACTCTTTCAAATCTTCACTAATTTCTACACAAAAACTTATAAAACACATCACCATGAACATAACAAACACAAAAGTCATTCCATGCATGACAATATATGTGAAATGCACCATAAACTACTGAAAACAACTTTGAACTAACTGATAAGTCGGTGAAAATACGAACTTATCAGTAACCTAACTCTAGTCTCAAGATGTAATACATGAACTGTTATTACCCAAGATGCGGGTACACGAGCACGTTACTCAGGCTCTCCACCATGGCAAGTCAAAGCAACAGTCAACCCGTGCATACCCTTGAACCTTCATTAGGGTTTGGACTCAATCAAGATCAAGATCCTGTATTCTCTGATGTCAGACAACATAATACATCTCACTGTGGTCCAATCAACACGCAACCGCATGTACCAGCATATCAAGTAATCAAGATAGATTACTTTTTTCCGACTATGTTGCAGCCTACACCGACAGACTTATCCTCATACCCTGTCTCGACTGTGATAATATTTATATCTCACTAGGTCAAGTGATCATACTGTCTTCTCCGACCTACAACATGAAGTATGATCGTCCCTATCGATGAGATAAGAGATACCATTGTTACTCACATTTCTTTAACAGATAGGAAATAACGTTGAATGTATACTAATCGTAATAAATAATTTTTGTATACAAAACCCAACAAAATAAACCTCTCTTGCCATTCATCTTAGAGCGCTGTTGCATCTTCGTGCTGCCTTCTTCTTTGTGCTTTTTGTAGTGGGTCGGGTGAGGACTTAGTGTGGGTGCTTCGTGTTGTTCGCCCTGGTAGTACCTTCGTTGTATTTGTCGGCGAGCATCTATTTTTCCCCTATGGTCACTGCAATTGGTTTGCTTTGATGATGTTGTACGGGTTGTTGGTGTGGGCGATCTGAGCCGAGCTCCGTGCAGCTCCCGCATGCCCTCATATTCTTGTTGTTGCTAAAGCATCGTGGCTGTGCTGCTCCTCCTTCATTGCAGCCGTGCTGCAACACCATTATTCTCTGCTGCTCCTTAGTTGCAGCAATAGTAAGTGAATTTGGCGCACTCATGTGATATAATTATTTTCTTTCTTTGTTTATTGTTGCAGGTTTGTGGAAAACTCAACGTGTCGGCAACCTCCCCCGTTGATATCCAACATATATATTATTTAAACATATTATGTATACAAACACACATAACATGCACACACATGTGTGTACAATAAAATAAAATTTTAAGTCAATAAAGTGCTCAACTTGGAACACAAAACTATTAATTTTTGTGTTCCCTACTATCATGGTTGTAAAAATCGCTAAGCATTAGTCGGGCACTCGGATGTGGCCTAGCGCCTAGGCGTTTTAAATGTGGTAGATAATCGATAAAATTATTTTTATATTTAATATTTATAATATATATTTATCAATAAATAAAAATTAAGATTATATAAATTTTAATAATTTTTTTAAAAGTATAAAAAATAGGCCGCCTAAACCGATTAGATAGCACATAACCTGCTTAGTCAGTCACCTAGATCGAGGCCTAAGTGGATTAGGCGGTGCCTAGGCGCTGATTACTCGTCAAATCGATTGAACACGGAGATTTGAGGATAATCGATTCGGTTGGGACTGCCTAGTGCCTAGGCGGTCCTAGGCGGGGATTTTTACAATAATGCCTACTATGACACATTTAAAATAAAAAGTTATGATATCATGATGCAAACGCAAAGTCAGTCATACATTTACTAGACTAAACCAATAGGATTTTGAAATATAAACTTGATTTGGACTTTATTAATAATGAATCAAATAATTTATGTCTTAGAAATTTAGCTCCAAAGTTGTAGGTCCACTAATAGTCCATTCTAGAAGTCACTTGCAGATGTTTTTAGATTTCTTTAAAGCAAAGATATTTATATGGAGTTCTCTAGGAGGACACTTATAGCCATTCGATTAGAGTTGACATGACATAATACTAACCATTGTATAATACTATAAGTAAAGGTTAATTGTTGAGTTTGTAAGCAAGCAATTAAGAAAAACATTTAAAGCCTAGTAAATCTCTATTCGAGATATCAATCTTCACCCACTTCTCCTCTTAATACCTTATTATTTCCTACATAAGGATGAACTAAAATATTGGCGGTCATCGAAACAATAATAAATTATATATAATATATAGGGATGCATTATATGGTTACTCGCCCCTTCTACGTTATATGAGACCAAAATTCAATCATCAAATCCAAATCAGAAAGTTCTGGAGTTCATGTATGTTCCTCAATCAACGTAATCCATGGATTAACAAATACAAAGCAATCAAAAAAACACAACATAAGCATGTTAATTCATCGAATATGCAATTGCAAGTTCCCTAAAATAGAACAGTCAGTTTTGGAGTTTCTAGTTCTCAACATAAGAAATATAATGCGATTTAACAAATATAACTTAAACATCAAATCTATAAAATAAAACTAACACTTACTGAGGAAATACATTTTATTCTTCATTATACTCAATATGCATCGCATTCACCTCCTCCTATAACATTCCCGATTGACGAGCGCATACATGACGTCTGTGGTCTTCCAAACTGAGGAAAGATAATCTTACAACCGTGACAAATAAACTTCATATTCTTCGTGTTGGGAAATCTGGCTAAGTTTCCCTTCTCCAGTTGATAGCTTAGTTCTTAGATTTGGTGTTTAAGTGTTTTGGTGAATCAAATCCTAAGTCCAACCAGCGTCAGTTGTCTCTAGAATAGCTCTAGTCTCAAATGTAAAGTCCTATATAGGTGTTTTGAGTTGTAAGTCGCAGCTGATCAAGACTCATGCTGGCTACTGTTCACCAGCATGAGATGTGCTTACCAGTTAAGAGAAGTCTCACCAGCAAGCGGCTGACAAAGACTCATGCTGACACTGTTCATCAGCATGGAGTAGAGCTATTGACTGGTTACTGTTCACCAGTTGGGAAGATTTCATCAGCAGGAGGCTGACAGATCTACCAGCAGAATATGTGTTCTGGTTGATACTATTCACCAGCGGTGAAGCCACCAGTCACGGGAGAATTCAAGAGATAACATCAGACGAATTGGTAGACCTTGATTGTGCTAAGGAAAGTCACCAGCAGAGACTGCCAGCACAAGATCACCAGTATGATCTACCAGTCGGAGGTTATCAGCAGAATTCAAGATTCGCTCTCCCAGAGTCTTAGAGACAAAAAGAAGATTCGTCTGAGGAAGTAACTGACAGTGTATGACTTTAAGGATGATGCCTTAAAGTCTATCAATTCAAGACACCAGTTCCGATTCCTCGTACTGACGAATAGAGTCGTTCTGACACAAAGAGATCTGTGTCAGATAAAGCGATCAAAGGTATGGCGCTTTCCGGAAATTCCTACCTACCGCCGTCAGAAGGACATGCGAGGACAGAGACTTTTCCGGATGTGTCCAAACGGCTAGTAAATTTGAATGGGATCCCTCGTCTATAAATACCTGGGATCCATCAACATTCAATACTCTTAACACTCTTGACCTACCGAAAGCTCAAACGCATTCATATCAGCGAATAAGCAATCTTTCGAGGCTTTTCTTAAAGCTACTCCGTGTGTCAATCATTTGAACACGAGACTCCAAGCTTCTAGCTTGTGAGTTATTGATCTCATTTGGTGTTCTTTCTCATTCCGAGGAAGAACATAGCAGCTCTTGAGCCAGCCAGCTCCAGAGTTATTACGGGCAGTTTTGCCGCCAGCAAGAGTCAAGTTCTTGGGAGAAATCAACACCCAATCAGTCGGAGGTGGAGGTTGAAGTGACGTGCTCGCACTCCATCCATCTGACGAGAGTTGAAGAAGGACAAGGACCGGGAGCGGTTGATCCAGTGGACTGGTAGACGAGGCATCTACCAGCTGGAAATAGATCGTAGGAAATCTTGTACCGGATTACTCTTTTTAGTGAATTTCCAGTGCTTCGACTGGAGAGTGGACGTAGATCAGTTGATCGAACCACTATAAAATATCCTTGTTATTTACTGCTTTCAGCATTTACTTACTGATTTAAAACCCAGCACCCAAGTGCTGGAGTATAACTGAAACCAGTTTATAACTGTGCAAACTCGACTCTAAAATTTTCTAAGTCCTGAGTCATCAGCTGACCAGCCAGTTGCCAGTCAGCTGAATACTCAGTTGCCAGTTGACTTACCAGCTGACAAGGTCCCAGTCAGCTGTGTAACCAGCAGAGTGCAAGAAACGAACTTACGTATTTTCCGCTGCCAAAGTATACCCTGATATCCGGGACCAACACTTCGGAAGCTTAGTTACATCTTGATGACAGCTAACATAGTGCTCCATGCTATCCTTTGGAGAATCAAATGTCGATCGCAATATGGACAACCAATCATTCCTTCCAATAAACTTTTTCGCCAGAGATTTTTCATTTCCTTCCGAGAAAAATTGAAATGTGCGAGAAAACTTAAAATAACGAAAAATTCTTGTAGTCGCTAAATCCATGATTCGTCGAATCTCTCTCGTGTTGAAATCTCTCTTATCGAGTTACCCTTCATTTATGATTAAATCTAGAAACTAAAGATTTCGGTGCATTTTGTTTCAATATTTGGTACATTATTGGGGTGAAATTGTCTTTTTCAAACCCATGATTTCAAATTACGGGAAAACAAGATTCACATCCCTAAATTGCAATTTTCTCTCTCCTCTAATATTCTTATAAAACTTTGAATAATCGTAACTCACTCAATTTAAATTATTTTTTCCCGTATTATATATCAACTGATAATTTAATTGTCTTTCAAACGAAATGTCTATTGCATATGTTCGGAGTAATATAATCGTAGTAAAACTAAATAATGTAACAGTTAAAACTAAATAATGTAAACATAATACAAATGATAATGTAATAATACATTTAAAAGTATTGTATCATATTATTATGTTCTTATTGGTATATTATCTGTGGTATTATTCGTACTTATCTATCCATTGAATGGTACATTATGGAATGTGTTACATATTTTTTCTCAGCTCATTTGGTCCTAGATACAAATACATGATGTGTACGGAATAAAAGACAAATTGGAACATTATTTAAGTTTTGAGTGTTATATTATCTACAACAAATATGTTGCACTGTTTTTTTACAATTTCAATATTATACCAAAACCTGGAGTCATATTTAAAAAATAAAATAAAACACACTATAAAAGATAATGCAGTAGATAAAGAATAAATAATATTGCATCAACTATCATACAAATAATGTAACATCTACATTGATAGGATTTATATTATTGACCTTGAAACTATATTTTTTTTTATTGATGAATATATATAAGAGGTACAAAGATATGGAAACTAATGAAAAAGATATGTAAACCCTAAAAATATCTAAAAAGATAAATAGGGAGTGACTCACATACTAAAAATTAGTTTGTGCTAAATAGGAATGAATCTATACCCTTCATCTAAAAAAATCAATGGTTGAGATTAAAATATTTTCCCAGATTTTATGCTTTTTTGCTTTATAAATCATGCTTAATCGAATTAAGCACGATTTATAAAGCAATTAAGCACGAACGAAAATTATGCTTAATTTTTTAATCTTTATGCTTTAATCTCAACCATTGATGCTATCAATCCAAGGGCTGAGATTCATTCCTATTTAGCATAAACTTTAATTTTAGCACTTGAGTGA
>JAPKLW010000217.1:393173-481233 GCA_026898455.1 Plectranthus barbatus
TATATATATATATATATATATATATATATATATATATATATATATATATCTCATGCATATCTAAATCATATCTATAGTTTATTATCCCCCAAGTGAGATGTTGATAGTTGGAAGACACGAAGCTTGTCCCCATTGGCGGATCTACACTAGGGCCTAGCCGGAATTTTTTTTTTGTTTTTATAGTATCGTGATCCAAGATTTTTTGGATTAGCCCCCCTCGTAAAGAAGAAAAAATGGATGAAAATAAGAAAAAAAAATATGATACAAAGGGTTGAAGTCTAGTAGAGGCAAAAAAAATCCAGCCCCCCCTCACTAGATTTTCTAGATCCGCCACTGCTTGTCCCTGAAAGTTTCGAAGAGCGGCCACAACAATGATTTTGTGAACAAATCCACTATTTGCAATTCTGAGGGAATGGATTCAGTGGCGAGCTTACCATCCTGAACAATTTCACGAACAAAGTGATAATTTATATCAATATGCTTGGCACGTTTGAGAGCAACTGGATCTTGAGTCATGAAAACCGAGTTGTTATTGTCACAATAAAGATGAGGAGGCCGAGATAGATTTACATGTAGCTCACGAAGAATTGACGTGATCCATAGGACTTCAGCAACAACATTAGCCATAGTGCGATACTCCAATTCGGAGCTGGATCGAACGACAATAGGTTGTTTCTTAGCACTCTAAGAAACCAAATTCCCACCTAAAAAGATGACATAACCATAAGTAGAGTGACGAGAGTCAGGACAATTGAAGGAGTTACGAGACATCCATGTGATTCTGCTGCATGGATGTCTCATAATTCTCATAATATTTTTTTTTTTTAATGAAGGAGTTATGTTTTACAAAAGTATAACAATGTTTAAAATAAGGGTAAAATAAAAATATTAAATTATAACTTGTACTACTCCGTCTCATGGGAATTGTCCCCTTAAGATTTGGCACAATAACCAATGCGAATAGAGATAGAGAAAATTAATTTTTTTATTAGTAAGTGTGTTTTAACTTTCCATTTTAGGTAAGGGGACAATTAAATGAGACGGACGAAAAAGAAAAGTAGAACAATTGAAATGAGACGATGGAGTATTCAGAATGCTTTTTGGTGTATGACATCCAAGCACTTGCATGGAAACAAATGTGGATTAAAATGTCTTCATTCCATGATAGAAGAATACATGAGAGGGAAAATAGGAGATTTTGGATTACTGAAACTTTTACAATGGGTGGAATTCCGGGTTAGATACAGTGGCGGATCTAGGGGTTGTTTTGGGGTACACTTGTACCCCCAAAATAAATTTTTTCTTTTATAAATTTATATATTTTTATTATTATTTATAATATTTTTACATACTATAACCCGAATTTATTATACTCGTACCCCCAATTTTAAATTTCTGGATAAGCGACGGGTTAGATTGCTCTTATTTAATTGATTGATTTAAACTATTACTTATATTGGTTTCTCCGAAATCAGATGTATATGCATGTGTTTAAATTTGTTTTGATAGAGATCGATGATAATTGGTCAAAAATATTGCTGATTTGGATTTTGGGAAATGGATCGAAGACTGCCAAACATGTACAAAGGACTACAAATGACAAAGCCCTTAAGTCAATGGGTTGGTAGACTAACAGCTTGGCTCACTATAAAACTTTGTGTTATATTTTGGGTTGTCATGATCGTATCATTTGCTTACCTTGTCCTCTGAGATGTAGCTTTGGATGTATGGATAAGGTGCTAGAAGGATGTAGGGGGTTGAAATAGATTACTGATACAATGAGAAATATGTTGAAGAACCGAGAACAGATTGAAGATTTTTTTTTTTTTTTTTTGAGTAACTGTGGAGAATGAGGAACTTGCTTAAGTTCTTGTGAGGATGTTCAAATATGACTGAGTCCTCTAGAGTTTCCAAGCCAGAAATTCGGAATTTGTATTTTACCCAGGTATCCTATAGTTGGAGATTGATCTGCATATTTTTTAGATAGGTAAGACAGAGCATAGCTATCAACCATTCAATAAGATTATGTAGTGTGTGGGAAGGATTTGATTAGCATTGGTCTTCCACATGAAACATTTATAAGTCATGCAATTATCCACAAGATTTTCATAAATTAAATAAACAAGATGTTGTTGATGCTTTAATTGAGGCATACATGATAGATTAGATATTCTCAACAGCAGATCTTTGCAAAGATATTCATTGTATTTCATGTAGTCTGCCTCACTATGATTTAAATCTTGCTGGTTTTCCAAGTAACAAATCGCATTCTGAACTAAGATTGGTCGTCTCTGCTTTGGGGGCATTTTGGAACTAGAAAGTTATGAGCTGGTTAAATTTCTTGTGCATTCAGCTGTTCAGATAATAAATAACATGTGGCAAGTTTGTTAATATTTTTTATTCTCAGGAAGAAAGACCAAATTTATATTTTGGAATAAGCAGCAGCTGATGTCTATACGTCTAAGTTGGAAAGATTTATCAAATTTATTGGGCACAGTTTTTTTTTTTTTTTTTTTTTTTAATCTCCCTGAAAATTGTATTATTTACATGACTCTAATTATATCATTTACTGTAAAAAATTTAATTAGATCTTTGAATCTACCAGTTTCCTATTCAATTGATATTGAGAGTTTGGAGAAAGTAATTAGTCTTATGTTGTTCCACATTCCTGCTTATCTTTTCATTCATTTCTTTTGAAGCAAATTAATTTATTTATAGCGGATGTATCAAGTTGATAATCGAAGATTACTTGCTTAGTTGTTTTTATATTTCGGTTTTTTTGCTATTATGAGAGGGCCGGGTTTGAAAAAAGTTGTCGCCTTGGGTGATATCTTGGATTTTGATTATTTGAAATCTAGCAAGCTTGAAGCTGTCCATTCCATTAAAGTTTCATTCTTCATACTTGCATTCCTCTGTTTGATGGTAAACTTTTTAGTTTGTTTCATCATGGTTTGATTTCTTCTACCATGATTTTTCATATGGGTGCCTCCAATCCATCCAACCTCTGTCATGTTTGAGACCGATATTCTGACTCAAGCTATCGCATATGTCCATGCAAAATACACACCAGGTGGAACTTCAGTTTCAAGTGTGTGGCATATCCATCAGAGCTTTTCATGAAAGGTCATGCTAAGAATCTTGATGGTGTTCAGTCATGAGTAATGCAAACAGATGTCCATTCAATCAAATACTATAACAGAATTAGTCTTTCAGATGTGTAATCACTAATCACAACACAACGTCAAGGGCTCTTAGGCTTAAATTAATGCAACCTCTAAAAAGATATAAAACTGCAAAATATGGATATGAGGATGACATTAGAACATTATCAAGTAGAAAGTAAAAGAAAAAGAAAAATGAAATGCACTAGGGTGGGTATTCAATGGAGGGGGGCAGTGGCAGTGGAAACAGGGCGCCATGCGGAAGCAGTGAGCAAGCAGAGGTCCTTCCATCCGAGCTTGAGAGCGCCGTTGTCCTCCACTAAAGTGTAACCATCAGAAGGGAACATCCCTAGTAAAAGTGTAGCTTGGGCAGCAGCATTGCCTGCCAGAGATATGCCTTTGAATCCCGACTGCTGAAGCTTCTCCCTCCAGTTGTTGAACTTCACCTCGCCAATCCTTGATGGCCCCCCAACACTCAACACGTTCTTGATCTCCCTCGACAACAACTGCTGCTCCACAACATGCCTCTCCTCACTTTCTTCCCCGTAGCAAGCTCCTAGGGAATCAAACAATGCTGAGTAGTAGTGGATGGCCTCCACGAACCTCCCCAGGAAAGAACCTGCGTGACTCAAGTCCTGCTCCACCACCGTCACCACCTTCGGAGATAATCTGCAAATACAAACATACATCAACTCAGATAACATAATCATAATCATAATCATAATAATAATCCAACGTTGTCCCCTATCTCAAGTAATCGTTCATTACCTCTGCAGGAGCCAGAGAGTATTGGAGTCGGAACCGGTGACATCATAGAGAGAATGCTGCAACCAATGAACGGCAACAGCCTCCCTCTTGCCGATATTGAGCTTCTCAGGGTTGAGGTTACCAACTTTGTCAGCAAGGGGGCAAAACTCAAACGGCAAGCCCAGTTTCTCAGCGAAATCCGAGAGGCGCTTGCCGGTGGCTTGGAGGGCGTCGGTGGAGTTCCCTAGTCCGGTGAGGCGAACGAAGGGAGGTCCACCGGGCCTAGACGCCAGTATGTGAAACAGACCAGGCCACTGCAGCCCCTGCATAATATCAAGGTCTATTATATGCACTCTATCCTCCCTCTCAAACGCTTCTTGAATGGCCTGGTTTGCAGTAAAATGCGAGAACTTGACGAAGGGGCTGATCCCATTGAACACCTGGAACGCCGACGCCAGCTTGTGGCTGTGCGGCACCGTGGGCAGCGCCGCATATATACCCAAGCACGAGCTTACGATTCTGGCAGACATTGCCTCCGAGAAGTAGGCTGCCACCCGCTGCGCCGACGTGCCGAACGGCGTCGCCAGCTGGGAGATTTCCAACAGCATCCTGTTGGCGTCCTCGAGATTGTCACCCGATACTGCTTCCGCACACTGCAACAGTAGAGTCAGCAGGTGCAGCCCTTGTTCATCTTTTTGCTGCTGTCGCATTTCTTGCTTCCTCTCCCTTATGCTTTCTATTGTTGATGGAGACGTTGTAGCTGTCGGGTCATGCGTTGATGAAGGACTCTTCTGCTGCTGCTCTTGTGGTTGAGGTTGTGGCTGAGTGGGGGTTTCAACATGGCAAGCAGCCGCCGTGTCGGGAGGTGGAGCCGCGAAAGAAAGAGCCGCGGCGGTGGTGGTAGGAGTGGGATTATTATTTTGGTTTTGAAGGTACCAGTCATTCAAGGGGTCGGGGGTACTAAACCCCTGGGCCTGGGAGAGCAATAAGGACGACGGCGGCGGTGGTGGTTGTGGCGGCAGAGAGTCCTTTCTCCTCCTGTCGTCAGCGGCTGCGGCGGTGAGAGAGCGGAGTCGATGTTCGAGAAGCGCGGCGAGGCTGGGGTTGCAAGGGTGGATGATCTCTCTGACGTTGAGGATGAGGTGGGGGATAGAGACATGGTTGGAGCCATGGATGAGATCTCTAATGATGCCGTCAATCCATGCGGTGGTGGTTTCCTCCATGCCAGGTCCAGGAGAGAGCTGCAGCCCTCGGCTTCTGTCCGGGGGGAACAGCGGCAGGCCGGAGAAGACACACACAGAAGGTGTGGACGACGAGATTTGCTGGGATTGAGCAGAAACAGAAGCGGAGTCGATGAAATTGCTCAAGGATGAGGGCTCAGATCCAGACTTCCCTGACGTCATTAATATATTGAAATTGGGCTGCATCATCGCCGTCGTCATCGTATTGTTACAAGTGGAGTAGTTGGCTGATTGCTGCGGTATTGGATTAGGAGGAAGAGGAGGAACATTGACCGCTAACGAACACGCCACGTAATCACTACTCCCGGCGCCGGCGGCTGTCCGGCGAGAAAACCTCGCCGCGTTATTGCTGTGGAACTCCATCTCCGACGCTGCCCTCTTCCTCACCGCCTTGCTGCCTCGAGGAGAATGCAGCGAGTTAATTAGGGTGACGACGTTGCTGTCTTCGCCTCCGCAGCCGCCATTGCCATTGCCGTAGCCATCACCCTCCCCCACTAAACTGAAAGCTTTCGCCGCCATAGATGGATTTCTCTCAAGTCTCGCTGCTGGATACCTCTCTCAATAGACTACAACAACAATGTTGCGAGGGTTATATAATAATTATGAAGCAAATTATGGAGGAAGGTATGCGTTGAGATGATCCAAGAAGATAGAGGCGCAAAGGTTCAGACACCAACATTGGGATTCTGTGGTCTAACTCTCTCCCACGCCCCCCTTTTCTCTCTCTCACACAATCTCACACATTACAAGCACGCAGGCTCAAACACAACACGTATAAACAAGCAGAAAACTACTAAACCCAGCACAACCTTCTAGGGCTCATCTGGCATTAAACTTATTTAAATCACACACAAATGTGGGTAGGTTTTTGCGATGAAAAGTGGCGTAGAAAAGAGAAATAGAAATAGAAATAGAAATAGAAATAGGTGTGGCGGAAGAGGAGGTGGTGGTGGTGGTGGTGGATGAAATGACGGACGATTTGATGATTTGAATCCTTTTTAGCACTGTGTGGTTGTGTCTTGAAGCTTTTGACTTTGTGTGGGAAACTTCCAATTTAGCTTTTGCCATTTTCGATAAACCTCGAACGCCTGCGACATCGAGCTCGCCGATTTTCCTTTTTTTTTTTCTACTTTTATTTCCAAAAAACAGCTTATCTTTACTCTCGCTAAGCACGAAGGAGTATATGAAAAAAATACCGAAATATCCAAATATCATATACTCCCTCCGTCCCGGCTGAATTGTCCCGGTGACTTTTGGCACAATAACCAAGGAGTGTGAGTTTAAAGTAAGTTGAGTGGAATTAATATTTTATTGTTGAGTGTGAAAAAGTTGCCTTTTTAAGTAATGGGACAATTGAGGTGGGACGGACGAAAAAGGAAAGTGGGACAATTGAGGTGGGACGGAGGGAGTATATCATATTGAAAAAATATTAAAATTATTGAATTTTTGGTATATCATAATTTTTTATGAGGTATCCTACCGTGTCGAAAATTTTCGGTGCAGTGACGGTACAACAATCATAATATTGAAAATTATACCGGCACATACCGTACTGAAAATAGAATAAAATGTTTTATTATTATTTTAAAATAATAAATTAAAAATAAATGATATAAATTATGAATGAAATTATATCTTCTTTTTTCACCTAACAATATTATTGATATAAACATATATCTTAAATAAATATCAACATAAAAAATCGTAAAAATCAAAGTATATCAAAAAACTTCGGTATGTTAACGATATATTGAAAGAATGATAAGATAAATGGTATATAAATTACGTCATGCCAAAATCATAGTGAAATCATTTCAAGAATTCGATATATCGAAGTAATAGTATATAAATTATCTCATACCAACTCATACCGAAAACTTATGTACGGTAACGGTATGAATTTTCCTCAAACCATAAATTTCGATAAAGTATAAGGTATGAAGAAAAATGTCCAGTATACAGTGTCAAACCATCCCTACCAATATATTGTATTTTGGGTCAAATATATAACTAAAGATATTATAATTAAATTATTAATGTTTTCATTCAAATATCCGAAATTATAATTATGCAATTTCAGAATAAAGTTAATTTTTCATAATTGGAGTGTCAACCAGGTATGTTTATTTCCATTTTATTAATTACTAGTTCGTTACCTACGCGATGCGCAAAGTATAATATATATGTAGTGAGATATTAAAATTCTGATCGAATTTCACCTTATTTTAAATTTGTTTTATAAGTTAAAATATGTAATTCAAATTGTTCAACTCATCATAATATTTTTGCAATTTTATTAATTTTCTCTTATATCTCTTTACACATGTAACAAAACACCAATACATCTCACAACCAATTATTCTCTCTTTCATACAGAAACTTTCACCTATTCATTGTGGACACGTAAGTGATGTGATAATACATTGAGTGAAATTTATTAATACCCATTTTTACTATATATATTATGAAAATACCCAGAACATTATATACATTCAAAAAATACTTACTGCACAATTCTGACACTTTTTCAGAAAATTGTTATAATTTTTTTAAATAAAAAATAAAGTTGATTGAAGTTTTTTTATTAAAATATATTTTTATTGAGGAGAGAGAAGGTCGGTGTAGGACCATGACATAAACCCGGCACCGACCACAATTAAAAAATTAAAAAATATTTTTTTTAAAATTTTTTAATTATGGTCGGTGTCAGGTCTGTGTCATGGCTCGACACCGATCACAATTAAAATTAAATCTAAAAAAAACATCAAACATGAGTCGGTGGTTGGTGCTTCCGCCACCGACCCACTTCCCCCCTCCCCACACCCACTTCCATCTAGGGCTGGCAATTCGTGCGTGTTGGGTCGTTATCGTGTCGTGTCATTATCGTGTTTGAGCTTAACGGGTTCGTGTTGGGTTCGTGTCTGAGCTTAACAGGTTCGTGTCGTGTTCGTGCGTGTTCGTGTCGTGTTATCGTGTCGTATTAATTTTTTTTGTCCTAAGTGTAAAACTAACAATTTTAGTAAGGTTAATTTTTATCGTGTAGGGTCGTTTTCGTGTCGTGTCATTATCGTGTTTGAGCTTAACGGGTTCGTGTCGTGTTCGTGTTTGAGCTTAACAGGTTCGTGTCGTGTTCGTGCTCGCTTTTATCGTGCGTGTTCGTGTCGTGTTATCGTGTCGTGTCAGAAATTGTCAGCCTTACTTCCATCCATTCCCCTCCCCCCACCCCCCAAAAGAACTTTATGTTTGATACCTAAAAGAACTTAAATTTTTTATGTTGGGCTTATATGTGTGGATTCATCATGTTACAACCAGTATTCTCTTCAAAATTTAAATAGTCTCTGTGAATAAAGATATATATTATATAGTCATAAGTTTTAAAATGTAAGTTATATAGCCACTTTACCATGATTGGAGAGAGAATTTAATATTTAAAATTAAGAGACATTAATTAAATTTTGTCTTTACTACCCACCTACCCCACATTACCCCACCCACTCTCTCTCTCGTCCCTGTCTTCTCCCACCACCGACGACCCCACCGCTGCAAGTGAAAAGAATCAAGAACTCAAGAAAATTACCGTTGGGAGTTAAAAAAAATTACTGTGAACTTATAAATGTCCGGAGAAGAAAATCCGAACCAGGTATATTCACATTCACATTTTTTTCGTCGAATATATGCCTATTTTTCTCATTTCCATTCGTTGATTTATAAGCTTTAATGATTAGGATATAGGTTCAATGATGTATATAGTTGATTATTTACTTATTTTAAGTAGATATCAATTCAAAAATATGACTAGAAATGATTAGAATAGGTGTTGTCGGCGAACTGGGTACAAATTTACAAACGATGAGCCCTATGATAGATGTTGAGATCTCGATTTATGCATGTTGAGATCTTGATTTGTCATGTCGAGACCTCCACACGCATAAATCGAGATCTCGATTTCCTTCATTGTCTCGATATTGATTGCATTTTGGTCGATATACGAGATCTCGACATGCACATCGAGATGGAAGTCGAGATCTCGATTTTTTTAAAAAAAAATAATTTCTGATTTAATTCTTTTAATTTTCCTTTTATTTAAATATTTTATTTTATTTAATTGCAGAGTTGGGAATGGATCAGGCCAACTTTGCAGGGTAAAGTCTCGCGGTCGATGAATTGTTACGAACGGGACATTCTCGAGGATATTTGTGTCAGATTGATGAGAGTCGGAGATGAAGCTTTTCAGTTATTCAGGGAAGGACCGTTTGGTGATTTTCTCACTTTTCGGTGGAAGAAGAGAACGATACATGCAACCTGGGCTTTGATCACGCACGAGATCGATGTGGAGGGAGCTCAGAACAAGTTGTGGTTTTGTGTTGGCAAAACTAATATCAGATTTTGTGTTGACGAGTTATGTTTGATGACGGGGCTGCGGTTCGGTGATTTGGGTTTCGACCCTACTGAGGTACATGAGCCGCCAGAAGATGGATGTTTGTATCACTACCAGTCCATGCCTTTCGTTGATCAGTTACACCTCGATTTCATGAAGACAAACCTGAGTCTGAGCGAGTCATATGATGATTACGTGAAGATCGCTCAGATTCTCTTCTTTTATTGCATGCTAGTTTGTTTGGATGGGAAGCGACTTGCAGAGCTCTGGGTTTATGCATTGGTGCAGAGACCTAGCGAGTGGACGGTATTCCCTTGGGGCTCGTGGTCCTTCAGTATCTTGTTGCATCAAATATTTGTCATGATCACATCTTCAAAGACTGATAAGGTTCCCTTAGTGCATATATACGGCCCTCTTTGGGCGTTGGAGGTAATTATTTGTAATTTTCATTTATACTTTCTTTTTTTAAAAGAATTGTTTATTATTTACATTATTTCGCAGGCATGGTCGTACGAGGTAATCCCTGATCTGGCAGTCTTATGTGCGATGCGCAGTATGCCAGTGTCCCTCGATGTTTGATGTGGAGACATTTTTATGCACGGGATGCTAAGTTCACTGATTTTTTTCTCAGAGGAGGTAAATATTGTTTACAGTTTGAATAATTATAATATAATTCAATATTGTATATTTTATTTGTTTTTTCTTTGTTTCAGCATGAGTGCAACATTTCACTGCAGCCGACTGACGAGGAAGTTGTTAGTGAGGCTTAGCTCAGTCTGCAGGATGCTGAGAACCCGTTGAAGCATAGGTTTATTCCTTATCTTCTGTGACCACCTCCAAATCTTCCTCTAGGAGGGTTGAGCAGCAGCCGCAGTCGGCGCCACAGCGGCAGCCATCACCTCAGCAATAGCAAAAGATGTTACCTCCGATGGGAGTACCCACTCTGATGGATGTGGCACAATCATAATGGTGTGATGATATATCTTTAAGCTATTAACAATAAGATATGTGCAATAATTAAAGTTCGAATTAACATAGTACCTGAGGGCGACACCTACATGACAACATAGAATCTGATCGAGATCAAACTGACGACACTCACACGTTTTGTGCTCTAAGTCAACATCGTAGCTTCCATGTTGCCCTTCCACCTTATATATGTGTGCGGTGGTGGTGCCTCTGACTACAAGATGTCACCCATATTCGACTGACTCTGCTAACTTTGTTATAGTTGTGTGTGTCAGAGCATGATCTCTAGACCGTGCAGCCGCCCGTCGCTCGTGAAACTATCTCTCAACCATAGCTTTCTAAGTCTCAAGAAGGACGCATATGGGCAATTTTCTTGCTCATAATAAACGAGAGTTGAGGGATTCGGTTGCGTTGGACGTCATGAAGCTGAATTGGGTACCAGGGCATTGAGATCTCGACCAACGATGGACTCCTATATCTTGAAGCCTCTTGTAAGCTCTGCCTTTGCTCAGAATCTCCAAAGTAGACATGTGCTTTTGAAATGAATCATGCCAATAATAGTAGGCTGCATCTCGTAAAACAGCACCGACATGAGGACCGTACCTCGACATGTTATTCGCCAAGTGGTAGTAGCAAATAACATGTGTAGCATTCGAAAATGCTAGCTCCACTGCATTTTTTATGCTCTTATGCTGATCACTGACAATGATCAGTCCTTCACCATCTCCAAAGCAAACATACAAGCTATGCATGAACCACATTTATGACTTATCATCCTCTATGGGTCCAATCCGAATAGCAAGAGGAAATAACTGCTCATTGCCATCTTTTATCACCGCAACAAATAACATTCCCTTATTCTTGCCCTTCAGATGTGTGTCATCTACAACAATCACTGGGCACATGCAGCGGTGTAATGCATCGATGCAAGGAGCAATCGCCATAAACATGTGCTTGAACAAACTCTCCGATGAAGTAGAAATATCATATATCATGTCTGGATTACGCAACTGTAGCATTTGTAAATAGCCCGGTGATAAGTGTGTTATTTCGTTCACTTATTAATTGATTTTTAGGTTGTTTTGATGGTATTAATGCATGTTTTCTTTATTTTCCCTGCATCGTACTTGTTTTATGTCTGGTTTGTTTGTCATGGTGAAAAATGCAGGTTTTGGAGTGCAAAATCAACTAAGTTAGAGAATGCAGTTTTTCAGTCGTGCACTCTGTCTCGACCGACGTGCAGGGTGTCAATCGACACAGGAGTCAAGTCAAAATTGGTGTCGAAGAGGATGCTGGAATTGACATGCAACGTGCATGTCGATCGACACTCACCATGTCAATCGACATGGTGCACAAGAGGCCCGGTCGACAAGCGTGCAAAGGGCGATTGAAGTTGGAGTCGTGTGTCGATCGACATACGGGCAAGACAGGCGGGTTTTCTCCAATTATCATTTATTTCCATGTTTAATCAATTAAACTTAGTATATTTAGACCTAGAGAATTTATTTTCATTGTTCTTCAATTATTGCTGTTGTGGATTGAAGATAGGAATCAAATTTTCTCAAGACTAGGTTCAATTCAAGACTTATTTTATTTATGAAGATCATTTACAGGTTTTATCTTTTCATATTTTTGAACAACATGAATATGTGTAGGTAATCCTCTATTCAGATTCTAGGGTTTATGTGATTGTCTTGGATGCATGTTTAGGTTATCAAATCGATCAACATCTTTCATTGGTTTATCAATTCTTGTGCTTTCTTAATCTGATTAAATTGGCCATTTGATTAAGTTTTCATAATTAATTAATTTGAGACTGAAAAGTGAAAATTGATTAATGAATTTAAGAATTGGAAATATGGATTTTTATTATGTCTGAAAAGAAGAATTTAATCCATAGGAATAAATCTGATGTTTTTGGGAGTTGTTAATTTTTCTAGAGACCAAAAGGATATAGGAAATTAATAATCCACTTTATTAATTGCCAAACCCTGGAATTTGTAATACTTTTCTGATGTTCCACCTCAATCAATATTTTTAATCGTCGATAGATTTTCCTTGCATGCTATCCTCGATATGAACTTGCCCTGGAATCTGATCTTTTCTCTAGTGTCTGAAAACTTGGTTTAATCTATGTTTAATTTAATTTCTTGCAAAATTTAGTTTTAAGTTTCAAAACCCCTTCAAATTTCTATTTAAATGTTTTAATATATAGGATGTTCGTTTTTACAATCTCCGTGGGATCGATAATTTTAATTTGCCACTAGACTATAGTAATACTAAAAATTTAGTGATCAAATATTGGCGGCATTGTCGAAGAGGCCCACCGACTTCCAGCTTATTGCACCGCCTGGGCACACCGCCATATCAGCGGGTACATACCCGCGAGGAGGAGCACCAGCATTGGGCACAGCGACAGACTGCCGATGAGCAGCCCCGATAGGATTGCCCCTGCTTCAGACCGAGCAGCCATTTTGTACGGGGGGGCTGGGATGGAGCTTCTTCTACTTCCTACGGTGGTGCAGGATCTTCCAGCACTGTCCCCAGTTAGGGGCATTTTCTTCACTTTATGGAGGAGCAGGCCACTGCCAGCTTCCGGACTGAGCTTCGAGAGGTGTATGACCATCAGAGGGAACAGGATGCCATCCTCTTGGATATCAGGGCTCAGCAGACCACGCACACCGCCGCGCTAGGACATTTGACCCAGCGGGTAGAGGAGTTATTTTCTGAGTATGATCCGGCGATTCGCTATGGCCGACGAAGGAGGCAGCCCGAGCGCGATCAAAGCCCGCAGCGGGATTGAGGTCTAGATTCCCTTCCAACAAGCTGACTTTCAAACTTATTCTTTCCTTCGTATTGAATAAGTTTGGAGGATGATGACTTGTCGGAATGGAATCGTTTATCATTTACTTGTATTATTTCAATTATTTCCATTTATTTCCGTGTATTTCAGTTATTTCCCTGTACTTTGTTTCCTTTCAATTGTATTCATTCTAGTTCAGTTATTTTCGATGTATTTGCTTTTCGTTGTATTTTTTTTAGGTTTAAAATATGTTAAGTGTAACTTGAGATTATGTACTCTTCCTTCCCTATCTATGGAATTTGTTGATTGATGATGGGTCTACACTGAGATTGAGATAATTAGGATTACATGATGAGTAGCCGATGATAGGAGAATACTGCATGATGAGTTGCTCTTTGATTCTTGGTTTTGCTTGATTTATCCGGTTTGGATTTGATACTGTTAGGGAAGAACAAAACAACCCAAGTGAGATTTGTGCCTAATTTTCTTTCATGTGCGATCAAGTTTGCAGTTGGATTCTAGAATTTGGCTTATTTCTCTCTCGAGATTGTATTGATGTAAAACTTGCTGAAAATGATCTTAGGCATCTCTTTTCTTAGCCTTATCCCAAACACTAACCCTACACATGACCACTTTTAGCCACTTTGGGCCTGAAAAGTCTTTTCTTGATATAAGTAGTATTCTAGTGAGTCAATTGTGGATTGAATTGAAAAAAATGAGAAGGGTAGCTTGAACGTGAGAGTTTTGTGGATTATTTGAAAATTTGAATACTCAAGGACTTGAGTTGACTTGAAAAAAACAAAAGAAAAAGTTTACTCCCTTGTTGATTTGGGTTTGTTTGTGTTTTGAAAAAATAAAAGAAGAGATTATTGATGAATAAGTTCACAAGGTGAACATGGGTTGAAAAGATTTCTATAAGTGAAGAAAAGAGGAAGCTGATAAATAGATGTGGTATGCATTGTTAGTTGGGAAGTTGTGAAAATCATAAGTGTGTTAGTCACTCAGCCTAAAATAACCTACCTTCTAGAAAAGCCTCATTACAACCAAATTAAAGACCTTTTTGATTCACCGAGTCATTTTACTATCTAAGTAGTGGAGCCTAAAATGGCCTACCTTCTAGAAGTGGCTCGACCCACTTCCGTTGAACTACATCGACCCAGTCTCGACCCACTAGCGAATTTCTTGTCGAGCTAGATATTGAGACTACTCCAACATATGTGAATATAATATATCTCTCTATATATATACTTAATGTGTAGTTATGCAGCATTATTGTTTTTAGATTAAATGTGCAATAAAATATATCAAGCAATATAAATTTTTCTAAACGAGACCTTTTCTACTGAGATCAGCTTTATTTATCACGGGAAACACTGTGTGAGTTTTAAGTAATAAAATTGTTATTATTTCGAAGGACGATAGTTAAGTATTATGTTGTGGAAATAATTTGAAATGCCCAAATTTATAAAAGACATTATGAAAATATATATTTCTTATAATACATCTAAAAAATACTTAAAATTATAATTTTTTACATGAGAATTTGTTTTAGTTGGAAAACAGAAGCAATTATTTGTGTGATGATAGTGAAATAATAGCCAAAAATGTATATTAAATGTATTTTATAAGGAAAAATATAATTGAGATACTAAAAAAATGAAAAATATGTGTAGGTAGGAATCATCACCTTAGTCGGGTCAGAATCGCCCTTGAACCAGGTCATAATTAGCGCCGAACTGAGTCTGTGTCACATGAAATAGGGCCTGATCCAGGTCAGAATCAAGACCCGAGTCCGACCCATGTCGGAATTGAGTCAGAAACGTGGCATGTGTTTCTGACATAGGTCGGAACCGTGTTAGTTTCGGTCTGAACCGTTTTTTTCAATTCCATACTTCAATTATTGTCTGATCTGCAATATTTTTTCCTACTTTATACATGCAATATGGTCAAATTAACTCATAAAGTATACTGACATGAATACATGCACGGAAATAATTTTCTTTTTGACTAGATGAGTGAATGCAAATTGCTCGTACGATGAATTGTAGATGAGTGGACGCACAGTACTTTATTGATCAATCCATTCAAGTCTGGAAGATAATTAATATTTGTTACTTATATCATCGAATTCATATGCAGAGTAGCATACAGACTTGAAATGAAGCAATTGCAATATTCGTTCCTCTTACTCTCCATCTTCATTATATTCAATCTTTCTTACTTTGAAAAGATATTTCTTTGTTTTTCAACATGGAGAATTGGTGCGTTGTATTTGTTCACTATAATGACCTATTGGATAAACCGTGCAACTACATTGGCTGAGAAAAAGGTTGGTTTACTTACCAACGACCAATCTTTTCATACATGCATTAAGAAGTAACATCCAGTTGATTTTCGATTCATAAAGCATTCCCGGTGAGTATAATATATATTATACATCCCAAAGTCGAAATAAAAAAATAGTAAGATCTTTGTTAGCGATGGATGTTGATCTCCAGCAGCTTTTCACTCTTTATTTAGAGCCGAACTTGTGGATTAGCTCCTTTAGAAAATTAATTTAAATATAAGAATTTTAATAATAATTTTGAATAAATATAATTTTATTTTATTAAACTTGATTCTTAAATTGAATAAAATACTATTTTTCTAAAGTAAAGATTGGTTATATTAAATTAAAAATATCAACTCGCTATTGACGAGAGCAAGTCGGGAAAATGGTTTGTCCAGATGTCACAATTGTTACACTGAGCTCCAAAATGATCCAAGTGGTGTACAACACCATTGATCTCTCGGAATATATGCGAAAAATCAATAATAAAAGACTTCCTAAATTTGTGAAGGATTTCCGTCAAATCTTACAAAAAAAGAAAAATTATAGTTTCTTTCATTTGGAGATCATTTGCCACTTGAATGGAATCGAAAATGACTCGAATTGAGTCTAATTCTTCTTGGAGATAAAGACCAATGCCATAGAAAACAGCAACAAATCCTCCTTCTGCAATAGATGAAATTCTTAGAATTGGTTTGGCAAAAACTACTTTGATAGAACATTATTGCTGTGAATTGAAGCGATTGCATACACAAATAACTGACAGAAAATAAACAACACAAAGAATTATAGTGGTTCGAGCATAAGCTCTACGTCCACTCTTCAAGCCTCCTCGGTGATGATTTTACTATGGTGAAGAAAAATACAAAGTATGTAACAATAATGGACAATTACAACTGGTGGGGAGTTGGGGTATTTATAGGGAGATATTCCTAAACACATAAGGAATATAATATCTAGATATGGTAAGATATGTAATTTATCTCTAATAGATTTATTCCTTTCCAAATCTAATATTGACAAGGATAAATCTTGTCCAACAAGGAAACAAAATATGCACCATATATTTTCCATATCCAGCCAATCTGAACTGCTCATCGAGTTCCTCAACCTACACGGCTCTACCCACTTCTGTCGAACTCCTTCCATTGACCTACAGTCTCATAGACCCACTAGAGAACTACTTTTCGTGCTAGATATTGAGACTACTCCAACAATTCTCCACCTTTGGCTCAATATCACCTCGGCTTGGCACCGCCTCTTCAGTTCAACTTCAACAGTTTGATCAGTTCAAAACAGTACTCAAACTTAGTATTTGGAACTGGCTTTGTAATCATATCTGCAGGATTATCGAGAGTATTCACCTTGTGCAGCTCAACCTCACCAGCTGCCACCACATCTCTAATAAAATGGAACTCCACATCGATGTGCTTAGTTCTCTCATGATGAACATCATTCTTTGCCAGCTGCAAAGCACCTTGATTATCACAGGAGATCTTCATCTTCCCTTGATCAATCCCCAGTTCATTCATGAATCCGAGCAACCACAGACCTTCCTTAATCACTTCGGTCAAGGCAATGTACTCTGCCTCCATTGAATATAAGACAACTACCCTCTGTAGACTAGCTCTCCAACTAATCGTCGTTCCATATGATGTGAACACAAAACTCGTCAACGAATTCCTCGTATCCATACATCCTGCATAATCCGAGTCTACAAACCCTTTGACTGGGAGCCTCGAGCTCGAACCATCATCCTCAAAGACTAGACTCTTTCCAACTGTCCCTTGAACATACCTGAGGACCCACTTCAGAGCCATCCAATGATTTTTCCTAGGTTCGGCCATGAACCTACTAACCATGCTGAGAGCATAAGCAAGATTTGGTCTCGTACAGACCATCACATACATTAACGAACCAACAATTCTTACATAAGGAACACCTCTCATAAGCTCTCGTTCCTTCTCGTCGAGTTTCCCAGCAACACTCAACTTGAAATGGGCTGCTAATGAAGTGAGCACAACTTTTACATCTTTCATTCCATGCTTCTCAAGAACTTTCTTCAAGTATCCCTCTTGAGATAATGTGAGTCTTCTTCGAGCCTTGTCTCGAACTATTTCCATACCCAAGATCCTTTGAGCACAACCGAGATCTTTCATATCGAACTCCTCACTTAGAGCTTCCTTCAGTTCGGCTATCCCTTGCTTATCTCGACTCGCTATCAACATATTATCTACATACAACAGTAGATAAATTCGAGTCTCCGTATCTTCAACTCAAAAATATACACATGGGTCGTGTTTGCATCGAACAAAATTCTGCTGAACTATAACGACAATATCAGCCTAATTGATCTTTGTTTCACCACAGGCGCAAACACCTCGCCATAATCCACACCTTCCCATTGCGTGAAACCTCGAGCAACTAGTCTAGCCTTGAATCTAACCCAAGAAACCTCTTGTTTCTTCTTAAAGATCCACTTACAGCTAACTATCGATTGCTTCTCCCTCGGCTTATCCACCAACTCCCAAGTGTTATTCTTCTTTAAGGAGTCCATCTCCTCCTTCATGGCATCGAGCCTCTCCATAAAACTTATGGCCCCGGTATAGCCCTTCGGCTCAGTATCATCCAGCTCTACCTCTTCCGCCATAACGAAGGCATAAGCTACCACATCAGCATACCCGAATTGAGTGGGAGGTCTAATCTGCATGCGCTCTCTATCTCTCGTGAGATTATAATCTTGAAGTGCACCTGACCCTCGAACCACCTCAATCTCGCCATCCACCTGAGGTGCACTCTTTGACCTACTAATCGGCTCCACCTCAGTCTCAACACCTGATCTATTTCCTTCAACCTTGTCAAACTGTTCCTCGAAAGCACCGCCTTGTTTCTTAAGAACATTTGCTCGTTCTTCAGCCCCCTTATCCATATCTCCAACCATCCCCTCCTTGAACGTCACATCCCTACTAATGATGGACTTTCTTATATCTGACTCGAGACACCATAACTTGCACCCTTTCACTCCTTCGGGGTACCCGGTAAATATGCATTTTAATACCGTCCTCCCAAGCTTACCTTCTTTGACGTTCACATAAGCCACGCAACCAAAGACTCTCAGGTTGCTAAAATCTGGAGGATGATTAGAACATATTTCTTTCGGTGTCTTGAAACCTAGTGCAGTCGAGGGGCATCAGTTGATCAAATAAGCTACAGTAGTCACTACTTCTGCCCAGAACGACTTGGGTAACTTCGCACTGAACAACATGCACCTCATTCTTTCCAGCAACATCTGATTGTACCTCTCCGCCAATCCATTCTACTGAGGTGTTCCATCCATTGTCTTGTGCCTTGCAATACCCTGCTTCGAACAGTACCTCTCGAACTCCTGCAGGCCCCTCTTCCTAACGTGACCGAGTCGCCTATGCACAGTACTGACTTATCAACCGTCACTATCGAAGCCACCCGATCACCGTGCTCCCCATCAGAGTGTAAATTCCATTCCTTCGAGCTCCCTACATCAAGACTAGGGATCTTTTGCATACCTTCAAGGTCCCAACTTCCATCTTGATCGTGTAATCCAGTTCGTCGAGCATCCCCAAATAGATCAAGTTTCTCTTAAGCTCCGGAACATACCTTACACCTCGAAGTATTCTTTCTGTATTATCGTACATCTTACTCCTCATCGATCCCATTCCAATCACCTTGCACGGTTTATTATTACCCAGAAGAACACTCGAGTTCTCCTGCTCCTCGAACCCTTCGAGCCATGACTTATTAGGTGTCATGTGGAATCTACAAACCTGAATCCAATATTCATTCCCTCTCGGAGCGCTCATTCGAAATTACCAATGCCTCTGCAAAGTCATATTCCTGCTCACCAACAGCTACATCCGCCAGTTGCTTCTGCTCCTTCTTTGTCTGCCTCTCCGGACAATCCCTTTTGATGTGTCCCTCCTTTTGGCAGAGAAAGCACTTGACCTTCGACTTCGCCTTTAGCTTTGGCCTCGACCTAGACCTCGAACTTCCCCTATTAGAGTTCCTCATCTCCGGTCTTCCTCGAGCCGCTCTAGCCACCAAGCCTTCTCCATGAGAGTTCTCTCGCTCCTCATTCTTCTCATTCAATTCTTTCGAACTTAAAGCAGACAGAACCTCATCCATGGTCAATGACTCTCTTCCATACATTAGGGCTTCCTTGAAATTTGAATAACTCTTTGGTAGGGCACTCAACAACATTAGCACCTGATCCTCATCACCTATCGCCACATTGATATTTGCCAGATCGAGGATCAACTTATTGAACTCGTCGATCTGTTCATTGATCGGTCTTCCCTCTTGCATCTTAAACGAATACAACAATTGTTTAAGATAGAGTCGATTCGCCAGGGACTTCTTCATATATAAGGATTCAAGTTTGGTCCATACTTTCGCTGCCGTCTTCTCCTTCGACACCTTCCTTAGCACCGTGTCTCTGAGACTTAGTATCAGCGCACTGTGCGCCTTTGCCAGTGTATCTTTCTTCTGTTGCTCCGTCATCGTGTCAGGTAACCCAGCCTCTCCCTCTAAGGCATCATCCAAGCCTTACTGTACAAACAACGCTTGCATCTTCAACTTCCACAAACCGAAATCATTCAATCCCGTGAAGCGCTTCACCTCGAACTTGGTTGAACCCATCGCAATCCTTCCTCCTCCACGTTCACCGCACCAATTTGTTGTGAATTGAAGCGATTGTAGACACAAATAACTAACAGAAAATAAACGACACAAAGAATTATAGTGGTTCGACCATAAGCTCTACGTCCACTCTTCAAGCCTCCTCGGTGATGATTTTATTATGGTGAAAAAAAATACAAATTATATAACAATAATGGACAATTACAATCGGTGGGGTGCAGTGGTATTTATAGGGAGATATTCCTAAACACATAAGAAATATAATATCTAGATATGGTAAGATATATTTCAATCTAAATCTATCTCTAATAGATTTATGCTTATTCAAATCTAATACTAATAAGGATAAATCTTGTTCGACAAGGAAACAAGATATACACCATATATTTTCTATATCCAGTCAATTCGAACTGCTCATCGAGTTACTCAACCTACACGGCTCTACCCATTTCCGTCGACCTGCAGTCTCATAGACCCACCAGCGAACTATTTTTCGTGCTAGATATTGAGACTACTCCAACAATTATTTTAAATTTAAAATAAATTATTTAGGTTTTATGGAGACCAGTTTAATTTTGTGAACATAAGAATATTCAATGCTAAAATTCAAATATCAATTTAATGAAACAAATTAAATTTGAATAATGCAGTACTCTTGATTCGATTTAGTTAAAGTAGTGCGATAAATAACGTTTGGAATTCACTTTGAAGATATATATTGCATAGTTTATTCTTATAAAATCAATATACACCATATACATTTATCTTTATGTTTCAATATATTAATTAAAAACAATATTTTCTCTTCATTTTCACTATATCATTATACACATGTGATCTATTACACGAATAATGACTCGATTTACAATAATAAAAATGGGGTAAAAAGTAAGTTGGAACTTGGAAGACTTATCTTTTTACTATTCGAAATGGACCTAATATCGTACTACTCTCTTTTGGAATAAGACAAAGGAAAATAAAATAGCCAATAAAATGAGTTGTGTTACTATTTTTATTTTTATTTTTAAAGAGAAAACAAACGAGCAATTTAATTGGAACGAGGAACAAGCATTGGATCATCTAATTGGTAGAGCTATTATTTATTAATTACTGAGCTGTTAATGAATTCATGGGTGTGATCAGTGTGAAATGACAATTGTTAATTAGGGTTTCTTCGGTATCATCAAGATTCCATGGAAGTAAGATTTTTGTTTGGTTTGGAATAAACCAAAGATTATGCCCTAAATTGTACTCCCTACGTCCCATAACATTAGTCTTGTTTCATTCCGGCACAAATACCAATGCGAGTAGAGATAGAGTAAATTAGTATTTTATTAGTGAGTGTGTATTAATTTTCCATTTTAGGAAAGAGGACTAATGTTTGGGACAGACGAAAAAGGAAAACAGGACTAATGTTATGGGACGGAGGGAGTAGTATTTTATAATTAGAGATGAATTTTTGAGAAAATGTAAGTCATAATACAACCTTTATAAAATTGGCCTATAAAAGACGAGATTATAAAGTGTTGATTATAATAAATCCTAAATTCTCACCCGAAAAATGCATAAATAATATGTAATATTTTATTTTAAATTACTTTTACAATTATATAATCTCAATAATTAAAAATAATGAAGTTACTTTTACAATTGAAAAAAAATGTTTTTAAAAACATGTGTCAATAAGAAACTTAATACCCTTTAAATAAAATTACTCAAGCACATGTCATATAAATATGTATTATGCATAATTTTAATCTCCAAAACAAATTTTCAGATTTTTGTTCTATAAAGATAATCATTTACACAATTACAAGAAAAAACAATTAATTTAATACTTGATACAATTATATCAAAGCAACAAATAAAAAAGATATTGAATCTCTGAATTGAGATACTTGATAATTTCAAAAGATTAATATTCTCCACTTACTACAACTCATATTAAACAATTTAGATCCACATAACATTATTGCTAGGACATGGACTATTCTTGATCATCTTTATGTGCATGTAATTATTTTTAGATTTGGAGGTAACATCTATTTACACTAAATTTCTTTTATCACAATATGTGTCTCAACTTTATCTCCCATATTTTCACTTAAAACTTGTTTGACTTTGACTAGAACTAGAATGAAAGTGTTGAATTGATTAGAAAATCAACAGACATTCTAAAATCACATTTAAAAAAAGAACATAAAATTATGAAACTTTATGTAGCTAAAAATAAACTTAACTCCACAAATGAATAGCATATTCATTTAAACTTTGGGGATGCTAACTCCCCCTTCATTAATCACATCCGCGAAATAAATAATAAATGGGTGATTCTAAATGGAGCCACATTTTTGCTAAACATAGCCTCTTAAAAAGAATAAATATTTATGCTATAATATACAATTACAATTTTAATCATATAACCTCCAATTTAAAATTTAATCAAAATTAAACTCAAATACGTAGTCCCATCTCCATTTAAACTAAACCCCCAATTTGCAAGCTTGAATGGTAAAAAAATTCAGATTCTCCACATCCAGGAGAGGAAGAAGAAACCAAATAGTTTCCAGAAGAAGATTGAAAAAGTTTTGCAAATCAAAAGCTGGAAGAAGAAAATACCCTCTTTATCAAACTCAAAATCAAGAAAATCAAAATTATGTATCTCCAAGTTTGTGCCAATCAACAAGGTCTATAGCTTCGTCTTTACTTCGAAGTAAGTAAAGATAGCAGTATCTTGTGCAATCATCAATGAAGGTTATGAAAAACCTCTTTCCACCTCTAGTTTGCACAAACTTTAGATCACACAAATCGGTGTGAACTAATTCTAGAGGTTTAGTGCTCCTCTCGACTGATTGAAATGGTAACTTTGCCATTTTTGCTTCAACACAAACTTCACATTTTGTTTGTTTAAAATCAGTCACTTTCAACAAGTTTAGATTCATTAATCTTCTTATAGCATTTAGATTTACATGTCCTAATCTAATATGCCACAATTCGGAGCACTCAATCAAGTAAGCAGAAGAGGAATCAATCTTATTCATCACTTTTTCGGCTTGGCGCCGTGCCATTACATTCATTTTGAAAAGTCCGTTGGCAAGGTAACCCTGACCAAGAAACTTTCCAAACTTGGATAGAATAAATTTCTCACTTTCAAATACAAGCTTAAAGCCATGATTAACAAGAAGGGAGCCGGAAATCAATGTTTTGTGGATGTCCGGGACATGCAGCACATCCTTCAAAGTGAGATCCTTTCCACTCGTTAGATTCAACACCACAGTGCCGATACCAGCCACATCAGACGAGGCTTGGTTGCCCATGTGAAGCTTTCTTCCTTCAACAGCTTTGTAGGAAGAGAAAACACTCCTCTCGGATGCTACGTGACACGTTGCACCCGTATCAATAAACCACTCCCTTGGGTTGTCCACATGATGGACTTCAGACACAACAGCGCACAAGTCGTCTTCCCAATCATTATCGAGTTCGACATTGTGGTTGTACATCTTTTCTTTACCCTTGCCTTTAGCTTTGGGCTTCCTGCATTGGTTAGCCATGTGGTCGGACTTGCCACAATTGTAACAGTCACCTTTGAACTTAGGCTCTTTTAAGACGATGCCTTTGTTCGATTGGGTAGGCCTCTTACGTTTCTTTGATGAACCACCATGTTCCATCAAATTGGCCTTAGCCTCCATAGCCCTTGGCCTAGGATCAACCCTTCGATTGTCTTCTTCAATCCGAAGTTTGACAATCAAATCTTCAAGAGTCATTGCCTTTTGCTTATGCTTAAGGTAACTCTTAAAGTCCTTCCACGAAGGGGGCAGCTTTTCTATGACCGCAGCCACGTTAAAAGCATCGGGAAACATCATCCCCTCGGCTTGAACGTTGTGCAAGATCAATTGAAATTCTTGCACTTGGTCTACAACCGATCTATTGTCTACCATCTGGTACGACAAATACTTGGCCACGTCGTACTTTTTAGTACCCGCGTCCTCTGTTTGGTATTTCTTCTCTAGCATTTCCCACAGTTCTTTTGATGTTGTTACATTTGAGTATACAGCATACAAGGGATCTACTAAAGCATTAATAATGAAATTCTGACAGAGGAAGTCCCCGTGGCACCAATTGTCGAAGGCGACACGCTTGTTCCGGTCCGGCTCATCATCAGCGCACTCGGGCTTATCTTCCCTTAAGTAGTTGGCTAGCCCCAACGTTGTGATGTAGAACAACATCTTCTGCCTCCACGTCTTGAAGTCAACGCCGGTGAACTTGGAGGGCTTCTCCGCTTGAGCGTTGGGAGGGAGAGGACATTGGTTCAATTGTGGTGCATTCGGATCATAGGGAGGCACGTTGTTTCCACCACCATCGTTACAGGAAGCCATCTCAGATTGTAAGACTAATTGTCTTGCGATTGTTGTATTACAGAATCTGAGAGCACACGAACACAACAGTGTTGTACAGAGAAAGACAAACACGACGGTGTTAAAGTACAAATGAATAACAACCAGAACAATGTTCAAAGTATGAATGAATAACAAACAAAACAGTGTTAGAGCCGAGTCGAGGAGTCCTCTTCCCGCAAGACAATTACGCCACCGTAGTGCTCGGATCCAGGCGTGTTGTCCCCAAAGGTAAAACGGCTACGTCTCGGTTGAAGCAGCACCGCAATCAAACGAGCTCCGACGAACTGAACGGAGTTTGGACTGAATTGATCGGTGATGTTGGACAATTTTCAGAGAGATTTTTTGGCAGAGTGTTTGCAGCTGAGAGCTAAAAATATGCAATACATGTATGCACCTAGAGATGCCTATTTATAGGCTTCAACTCATGAGGGAGCATGTCTGCCATTTATGGCATGACAACCGTTACAGACTCAAACATGAAGTCTGATAACAGTTACAGACTCAGACATAAAGTCTGACAACAGTTACAAAGTCAAACATCGAGTCTGACACCATTACACTCTCAAACATCAAGTCTGAGACGTTACAACCTCAACAGTTACACTCTCAGACATCAAGTCTAAGCAGTCATAACCTCAGACATTAAGTCTAGACAGTTACATGTTGAAGTTAATGATTGACATTATGGTGTTGACCGTAACGGTCCATAATTCAAAACATGTGACCAAAATGGTCCAGAATTCAAAACATATATGCTGACTCATCAGCCACGTCATAGAAACTTAACTAAACGAAGTCAAGTCCATGTTCAACATTCTGGTGTTCGACAAGATCCAACAATAAGTCCAACACTCTCGTGTTTAACAAGTCCAACACTCTCGTGTTAGTCGTCCAAAAAGTTAAGGACATCATATATATGTTAAACCATTCCATACACCATAATGTTCCAACTGTAGATTTAATTTCTCACTCACCGAAATTTAGATTTGTTTACACAAGTAAATCCCGAATTCCCAACAAATTTTGGATTCACCAGTAATATAGCAGGAATAGTAATGATAAATTGTGATGGATGAAAGCTTCTAAAAATGCAGGCAGCCACAGTGGCAGTGGTGGTGGAGAAATGATGGATGAGAGAGAGAGAGAGAGGACGTGACGAGAAGCGCAGGGGGGGGTGGGAGGGTGTGAATATGACGGAGGAAGCGGTCCAAAACTCATTTACCTAGAATACACAACTTAGTGTTTGACATTTTGCTTTCAACGGCATCATCACCAGCACCTTTTCCCTTTCCAGTTTTTTTTTTTTTTTTAATTAATTTCCTACTTTTCCCTGCCTTTTTGTCTCTCTTTGACTCCTCTCCTTCTCCCTCTCTCATCAATATATATATATATATATATATCAATTTTCCTCTTCTTCCGCTGCACCTCTTCTTCCTATGCATATGCGTAGCAATCAACACAACACACTTTCTGCCCCCCCCTCCATACAATATTACTTGTTACTGTATAATAATAGTAATGGTATAGTAGTAAGTAGAAATGCATGCATGCCCTTTTGGAAAATATATATATAAATAGATTGAGTATGCCTCAAAACACTAAATTGGGAGTCTTTTAGGAAAGAGAAGAAAAGGTGGGGTAGGGTGGAAATAGAATAGGGTAGCTATGTCTATGTGAGATTTTTTTGGATCCAAATTGATGATATAGAATTTGAGGAGGCTGCAAAAGTTGAACCTCTTTTCACCTCCTCTCCTGCAATGGTCCAATTGCTGTCAGAACACCCAAACTCCCTGTCGTATTTGCTGGGAGCGACCTTCCTTACATTAGTATCAACTACATTTAATACTCTAGCTTTTTGTTTATTTATATATTAATTAATTATATTTTTAAAGTAAAGTAACAAATTCTTATGATCTTTTCAAGTTTATCATTAAAATATCAATTTGTTTCAAATTTCTGATGATAGAAAAAAAAATTGCGTTAATTTAAATTTCACCCCATGCATCTAGATATTCTCATTTAAGGTCGAATTCATGAGTGATTGAATACATACAAGATGCTTACACCCAAAGGTGAATAAGAACTTAAAGGATTGCGGGGGCTGGATCAAATTTAATTTGTAAGATCGTACCTTATAATTTTATTTTATTTTTTACAAAATATACATAAAAGAAATTAAGCTCGTGGGGGTGGCCGCCCCGCGTGCCCGGGGCTTGCTCCGCCCCTGCTTACACCGTTTGCACCTCGAGTAAGCCATTTATTTTGTAAATATTGAGTGTTATCTAGTAAGCCATGCCAACTTTTGGGCATCAAATATTAATCACTCCCTTCATAAAATTAAAACAAAACTAATAATTTAATATATATTTCATAGTGTAATATATTAATAATTTGTAAGATATTTATGATATTTTACCCTACTTTGTATATATTTAATTATTTCTTTAGATGGATAATCATGTACTAAACCTTCTTATCACATTTCCATACTTTTTGCGGACTAAAACATTAACCTTCCACCTAGAAAAGTCAGTACTTGCTATTATTCATTTTCAAGGCTTTTGATTGGCGAAATGTTGAGGTTAAGTGTTTTACTATTTTCATCATTGAAAAACTCTACAAAAATGAAATCGGTAACTTTGTACAGCGGGAATTAGTTGGAAATCCTGATTTTTAGTAAAAATTTGCAATTTTTAACATATAAAATATAAACAATTAAAAGTATTTGTAATATAGTAAAATGAAGATGAAATTTTGGAAACCTAATTATTCTACCCAATTCTCAAATCATGAGGATCTAGAAGATATTCAGACTATTATTTTGATACTGTTCTGGTTTGTTACTCAATTTTAGTTAACTTTGGAATATTGTGATATTTGTATTCATATTGTTTTGTTAGCTACTTACTATTTACATAGTTTAACTTTGAAGTATTTAACTATTTATTTATGATGTTTAGATAAATATTGATCTAATTTTATTCTGTGAGGATGTTTGAATATTTAAAATATAAAAAAATTAATAAAAACAGCTAACCGTCTAGATCTCTATCAAGCGTCTAGTACCGATTAGCTAGTTTGTGACATTGATCTTGATAAAATCATTCCATAGAAGATTATATAATAATATTTAATTTTGTGAAATAAACGACCTCACTAGCAAAACCAGTCTCGGGTTGGGGGTGTGGGGCTGGATACTTTTTTTTAGTTGTAGTTAAAAAATAATTATATAATTCAATTCAGGCAAAAACTTGCGTTAGGCAGGCCTAAACAATTTAGGCGGATTTTATCCTACCTAAATGGGTTGACCCATTCCAAATAAGGTTTATTAATCCCCAATTAGGATATATTTTATGGTTTGAGCTTGAGTTAATGGATAAAACTCGCCTAAATCGTTTAGGCCTGCCTAATCCAAGACCTTCCCTGTTAAAGGCAAAAACTTGTGTTAGGCAGACCTAAACGGTTTAGGCGGGTTTTATCCTACCCAAATGGATTGACTCATCCCAAATAGGGTTTAGTAATCCCAATTAGGGTATATTATATGGGTTTGGGCTTGGGTTAATGGATAAAACCCGCCTAAATCATTTAGGCCTGCCTAACCCAAGACCTTCCCAACGTTAAATACATTAGTACAGTATTAATTTGGTTTTTTAATTAATAAGTTTCCACATATATACATAAGCATAGAATTTTGAGGTGAAAATGTTCCACGTCAGTAATAACATTAATTTCGTATTGAATCCAACATCAAATGCTTACATGCCAAGGCTTTTTTTAATTGATAATTTTTTTTTTCAATAAGATCTCATTTCAGCTAGAATCTCAATTTTGATTATTATTATTTTTTAAATTTAATTCTTTCTCTCTCATACTGTTCATCGCTAAAAAAAATAAAATGAATATTTGTTTTTTAAAATTATTTTTTGAATAAATAAAAAAATTGTTAGTAGAGGTTAATAACTACTGGAGTTACGAAAGAGAGAAAAAAAAATTGAGAGAAAGAAGCTAGAAAACGAGAAGACAAAAAGAAAATCTTAAAAAAATAAAAGATTTTGAACTTTAGATATAACTGCATCATTTTGAAAGAATTTATTAATTAAAAACAATATACACGTAAACATTTAACGTCAAACTCAATAGAAAATTGACTCCACAACAAATGAACATCATTTTATTAAAGAGAACTAATATTTTACCAAAAAAAAAAGGGATAAAACTGTTTAATTATATAATTGGATAAAACTGATCAATTAAAAAAAAAAAATAATGGTCATTGGTCATAGTGATATAATAAGCATTGAAAATTTATAAGTTTGCATTTTTAAAGTTGGTGATTCTTGCACCAACTCGGGTATAGAAAATTTGTTTGTTAGCTAGTTGATATATTACTTAGTCGTATTCAACTATACTCCAACACTTGATGTGTTAAGTTTTAAATTAATACTTGAAAACTTAAAGAAAATAATAAATAATAAATGATTTATAAAAGTTCGGACAAAATCGTCATGCGTTCTCTCTTCATACTCGCAGTCTGGAAATCAATAAGAACAAGGTTATAAAGATGTCACACAATTTGTTGCTAGCTGGTGAATGCCCATGTCCACCAGTTCACTAGCGCACTTGTCAAGTCATTTGCATTCATTTGCTTCTTCATACCTGAAGTGTGGGCGCACCACTAACCTCCAGTTGGTCGTGGGACTTTGAGTTCTTTCTAAGAATGTCAGTTTGCGGTATACACCCGTAATAGTTACTACCGGAGTAGTGGCAACTCCAAGTTAATTTTTTAGTTAAACCGTAAGAAGACCAAGAGTAACACTTAGCAAGTATTGCTAATTGTCTCATGTCCAATAAAGCACAAGATAAGCTGATAAACAGCCTGAAAGCTTTTGATTGCTTGAGCGTAAATTTCAGCAGAGTATCGTTGCTTTCGTGATTTGTAAAAAGGTTGTCGTGATAGGTTACCTTCTCCAGATGGATTGTACCATCAATTTATAGGCGCTCTTGGAGATGATTGAAATTGGAGTGTAACGCCCCCAACTGGCTTTCCCGTATTTTGGGGCGCGCTACAGTGATGTGGTACGACTTTTAAAATATTTTCGAAACAACAAAATATTTTTATTAAAATAACAAGTCCAAGAACTTGTAAAATATTCCTCGAAATCCATTTTCATAAAAGATGCAACAACGAAAGATTTGTTGTACAACAAAACATATGCTTAAACAATTAGGAGTTTGCTATCTCAAGCTTATTACAAAAACAAGGGAAGGAAAAGGAAAACAAGAGATACAGTGCAACGAAGTGTTATGCAGTGGAGATATGCATATGAAGATGCATATCTCAGGATTTGTTCTTCCTCTGTGATTGCTTGTCTTTACACTGCCCCATATCCATCATCGCTGCTAACCTGCGCATTTTAAAAATAATGCGAGGGGTTGAGTACAAACGTACCCTATGGAGACATTCCTGAAAACATACATGTTTAAATATGAAAGTTATGCCACACACACAGATAAAACACAGAGTTTTATTGAAAAGTACCGTGTTTATCCAAAACATTTTATTTGTTGTGCAGCTATCAGAAATGTTATCATATCCATTTATCATGTTTGTAGCTGGAAACTGGCCCACTTCCAGGTTACAATGAACAACTGGGAATGGACGAACCACTCTACCCACTATCATTAATTAGTGCACTAGCCTCAGAATGTGACCTTGAGACCCGATTGATTGCAGAATCCATCATTATCTCTACCTAAGGTATCATCACGTTAGCTGAACTACCACAGAAAGAGCTCATAGCTCAACAGAATAAGGTTGCAAGCCTTCAGAAACATAATTAATGAGACTTATGCTCAGGTATTTCAAATATCTGGTTCCGTTCTCATTAATCCAACTCTCTGAAGATAGCAAATCAACAAAGGACATATATGATAGCACAAAACAATTTGGGCATCGACAATCAACTTTAAAACATAACATTTTCACACACATTTTAGAAAACTGAGCACAAGGCTCGAAACGACATTTTATTTTTACTGAAAAATAGTCCTCACCTTTATTGCTTACAGAAATAGATGTTCACGTTAGATGTGGTTGAGCTGTCACAAACTTTCCTGTGTTCCCTTCACACTTTAACACAGTAAAATATACATAAATTAGGATGGATCGTCTAACCACAAATTAATGAGTTCTAGCTGATGTTACATGACGTAGATCACGACCTATGACTGACAAACCAAACTGACATTACCCAATTTTCCGACAGACATTCTCTCCTCGAGACATGCACGTGACTCCAACAAACACCATCATATAAGTTAACCAATCCACGGTTAACAAACTAACTCAAATAAAGCACGTTTATAAATTAAACGGCTAAACATGCATTCAACTTTATGTTAATCGAATCAACCAAAATCCAACATCCGGAATCATAATTGATAAGCTCGTTATTTCATTCACTTATCTATATTATTTTTATACTAATTTATGTAGTTTTATTGAGTTTATATATATATTTTATGCATGATATCAATATTAGGTGGTTTTAGGTGTGTTTTGATGTTTATGCAGGTTTTTAGGCCTAAACTCACGAGAAAACCGTTCCGAAAGCAGTGACGTGTAAGAGTAGCAGTGAAGAGTTTTTCCACAAGTGGAATTCGGGCTATTGGCGCATGGCAATGGATGATGCTTTGAGTTAGCTTTCCAACGCAACTGGAATCGGATCAATCGGAGTTCGGATGAGGAAGTTATGGCCAAAACCGTGAGACCGCGCAGACGGGGCTGACCTCAATTTTCCACGTCGATCGACGGGGATGCTGCGTCGATCGACGCGGACCTCCTGGCGTGGGAAATTGGCTGAATTCGAGATTTTTCATATCTTTAGCCCTAGATTTGATATGATACACCTCCACCTCTATACATAACCTTGTAAAATCGAGTTTTAAGCATGTTTTATTCCAGATTTCAGATTTTGAGAGATTCAAAGAGTTTTAGAGTTTATGTTTGAAGATAGAGTTTTGTGGGAAGACATTCCAACCCAAGTTTTTATGCAATTCAGGTTTTATCTTTCTATGATGAATATTACTCTGAATATGTGTAACTAAACTTCTTTTCAGATTCTAGGGTTTCGAACTATCAATGTATGCATGTTTGATTAATTGAATTATTTTCCCTTTCCCTTCGTAGTTTGTGAAATCTGTGCTTATTCATAATCTTGATTTGCTGGCCACATCTTAGGATTATTTAGTTGATTACTTGAGACGTAACTGTGATAGTTTTCAATGGAAAGAGATTTTCACAATATAATCTGATTTCTTGTCGTAACTGAAGGAGATTGATTGTAGGGATAAATCTGTAGATCTTTGGAGTTAGTTAATTTATCTTGAGACCGAGCGGAGATAGGTAATTAATTAATCTACTTTACGAATTGTCCAACAAATAAGTTCGTAATACTTTTCTGATGTTTCACTACGAAGAGGAATTAAAATTGGGAATTAATCAATTTATTCATACTTGTCATACTTGATAGGTAGATATCCCTGGAATCTGTGCTTCTCTTATTTGAATTCAAAAGCCTTTTAATTTCCTGTTTAATTTTCATTAGCAAGTATTGCAATTTTCAAAACAACCAAAACTTTTTATCTGATTTTCCTAACCAGTATTTTCAAGAACGCCTGACTTAGTACTTAAGGATTTTTCGTTGTTTCATTCCCCTGGATCGATAACCTTAGGGTTTACAAATTTATTTGCCACTATTTCTATAATTAATCTGTAGAAATTACAGTGATCAAATTGAATTTGATCACTGCTATTTCTAACAGATTAATTATAATAACAGCGGCAAATAAATTTGTAAACCCTAAGGTTATCGATCCAGGGGAATTGTGTGGGGAAACTATCCTATATACTAGCTATGGTTCTAAAATTCATTGTTTGAGGAATTCAAAATCAGGGTTTTGTTTGGAAAATAAAGATAACAATACTTGAAAATTAAAGGAGTTTTGGAAAGCAAATTAAAGAACACAGATTCTAGGGAAGAACTCTTATTATGGATAACATGTAGGAATCAATTAATTTAACAGGTGGAATACTGCAATGATGTTATATCTCCTTGTTTGGCAAATATAACCTAGATTACTAATTAGTGACTCATCTCCGCTCGGTCTCAAAGTACACCAAACTAGTCAATCCGATAAGCAAATCAGTTCAATTCCTACATCAAGTACATCTGTTTGGATAGTGTAGATCGTATCATGTATTCCTATTCCCACTATTAATATTCACCTCTCGGTCCTTCTATCAATAGCTAGACATCTAAATTAATCGTCACCTCTCGGTCCTTGAATTAATCTAGAATTGAAAATAAACACAGGAATCATGAACCTAATTAATTAATCCTAACATGCATTCATAATAATATCAACCCCTAGAACCCGCTAGGGTTTCTAGCCACTCATCGTAGATAGAAATCCAAAAGAAAACATATTAAATTGCATAAACATAAAGAACTTACAATAAAAATAAAGGGTTTCGTGTTTCCCAAGTCTCCAAACTCTAAAAACTCTAAAAATATGATTGCATCTCGTAATTGCTACTGAAAAATCGAATTTACATAGGTATTTATAGTGGTGGATGTGTATCCTATCAAATCTAGGGCTAAAGATATGAATAAATCCGAATTTAATCAGATTTTTGCTCCAGCACAGAACCTCGTGTCGATCGCTTCTGATTCACGTCGATCGACGAGCCTCCTTGGTTGCCGTCGATCGACGCCACTTGGCCTCTTCGACGCGGCTTCTCGCCCCTTCTGCGCGGTCTTACGGTTTTGGCCATAACTTTCTCCTCCGAACTCCGATTGACCCGATTCCAGTTGCGTTGGAAAGCTAACTCAAAGCATCATCCATTGCCATGTGCCAATAGCTTGAATTCCTCTTGTGGACGAAATCGTCACTGCTACTCTTACACGTCACTGCTTCCGGAACGGATTCCTCGTGAATTTAGGCCTAAAACCCTACAAAAACACCAAAACGCGCATAATACCACCTAATATAGACTCATGCACATAATATATATATTAACTCAATAAAACTACATAAAATAGTAGAAAATAATATAGATAAGCGAGTAAGATAATGAGCTTATCAATAATCAAGTGCTTAATCATACTCATAACATGCTTAATTAATCATATATAAGCTCAAATATCAAAGACAAGATGAAAAGGATCGGGAAAATAAAGTTTTCCGGGCCAGAACATGAACGGCAACCCAGAAGACACAAACGGCGACTGTCGTTCGTGCTCCGGTTCGCCGAACGTGTCGGTTGTTAAAAAAATCAGAAAGCGACGCGTGTGTCGATCGACACAATTTCTCGTCGGTCAACATGGTCGTGTCAACCAACACAGGCCCATGTCAATCGATGTGGGTGTTTCGATCGACATCTTTGTTGTCGGTCGACATGGACGACGAACAGCAGCAGCTCGTCACTGCAAACAATCGCGAGAGTTGCTCGGCCGCCGGCCAAAACAGGCCCTAAAACTTATTCCAACATGTCCCCATGTACCCACAATCTTAAATACATGTTTCAACGACCGAAAACTGGAAAAACTCGCCGGAAAAACTGAGCTAAAGCTTACCAGCAAAAATGGTGGTTCAACTCCGGCGATGACATTATGGTGGTGGTGGTGGTCGAACCTTTATACGAAAATGCTCTCTACAGCATGAGAAACATAAATATGTAAACAAATCTTGGCTTCATCGTCGTTTAATATGAGTTCTAAACCGACATCGAAAATTATCAACTTATTGTCGACCCGACTTCGGATGTGGATATCTCTATGGCTTGTTGACAAAATCGTGCATTCGCAAGCTCCGTGCACTCCTTTCAATGCGAGCTACACTCGGGTGGTGAGAGAATGGCCGGCGGCATACGATGGTGGTCGGAAAAATGACGAAAAGCAGGGTGGCGTGAGGTGGTGTCGCGGGGTGGTGAGGAAAGAAGAGAAATGGAAATAGAATTTCTGAAATGAATTTTCTTGTTTTAATCTCTTTCTCCCAAAATTTTCCACTGCCTCAATGATTATTTGCCACCCATCTACTGATAATAGCCGCCCACCTATTGTTTGCGTGGCAATTTTTCGCCACAAACAACTGTCGCGCAATGTGTTTTCTGATTCAACTCGCGTGTATTCTCCCCCGATAATTAATATCGTGGTTCTTATTTTGACTCACATTGTCATAATTAATTATGGAACTCCACGGTATTTCTTAATCAAGCGAGTCCAACTCGTTGGTAAATTTTTACAATTATCGGATTAGTCAATAATTGACTCCGAATTCAATTTAGCTAAATAATTTACTATTCTCTCCACGTTTATCTGAATTTCATTCCAGTAGATTGCTATCCTTCGTTACTTTATTCACTAGCATATCTTAGCTCGGCGAATCAATCGGGGCATCCAAACGCGAGATATCTATTTAAAACTTATTATTTTTCTTCTGAAAATTATTAGTCACACTTAACATAATTCACGTAAAATATGGTTGCATGACCACTTACGGTTTCTCAAAACGAATCCATCCGTATAATACATGTAAGAAATAAACTTACATGTCACCTTATGTTTAAATTTCTGGCTCAAAATGCTTTTAAAATAATAATTGCTAATTGAAACTTTATTTATATAATTAATTAAGGTCGAGATATTACATGGAGCCTTTGTGAGACAAAAGTGACCCGTCTAATCGAAATCTCACTTTATCTTGAAATGTGGTGTCCTTGTTGTCAGAGCAGGTGGACTTTGCAGCTTTAGTCAGAACGGCTCCGAGCTAGTCCGAGGAATGTCTGTTGATGGATTCCTTAAATGAACAAGCTTTAAGGATCACATAATTTAAGATTTTATTTCTTAAATTCTAGAGTTGGAAAGCACTAGCTTGTCTTGACTTGCTCGTGTCTCTTCTTGCTGGTTTGGGAATCGTCTTGCTAGTGAATCACCAGCTGGTGATGATGTGTCAGTCAGCTTCCCTCAAAGGAACGACACTTTTACTGGTAAAGCTATTTCAGCCAGCAAACTCCAAACAAACTATTTTGCTATGGAGTGGAACTCAACCAACAAATTTCTAAAGGCTTGTGATCAGCTTCAATTTCAACTCTATAATTTTTATACAGGACATTACAAGTACCGACTAATCTTAGCTAGGGACACTCTAACTAGTTGTTGGTCCCCGATCAGAGTGTTTTGTATGCAGCGGAAGTATTAAATTAATCTTGCACTTATCTTGCTAAGGTCTTGACTTAGCAAGTGTTTATCAAGTGTGTTTTAGCTCGAATATTTGTTAATCCAATATTGCAGTTTATACTTCAATACTTAATGTGTTGAGTTTCAAATCTGTATGCGTAGAATATAAAAATATAAAGCAGTAAAGGACACAAGGATTTTATAGTGGTTCGAGCAATTGTTCTACGTCCACTCTTCAGTCCTCCAACTGAAAATTCACTAGAAGAATGAGTACAAGGTCAGGCCTGATCTCTAACGTTGAGATCTAACAAAATTCCTAACAATTTCCCCTTTTTTGTGCGATCAAAGCCTCTATCTATAGCTTTAATTCTTATTGATTATGGGAAAGCTGATTATTGAGATTACAAAGATTTTCCTATCAGGTCTATTCTCAGCATCTCAACTCCCGTAGACTCAGTATTGTTCATTAACATTCCCCCTTAAAATATCAAGGGTATTGCTCGATTATTCAACAATTTTCATTCAGTAAATGGCTTCAATATCTTTTATCAGATCAACACATAGCACATTCACACATAATTTTATCAAGCAATCATAGGAACATTTCACACACATCACATCCACGCAGTTTGCTAATTACACTAAATGTGTAACTTCAACTAATTCAATTAGATCAGCGTTGGACAATGAGATGTTGTCTTCAACTTGGGTTAGTTTCCATTCAAAATATCATGCTTAGTAGTACATGAAACACATACCTAAATCGAAAAACAAGATTTTCAAGTTTTTCTACAAGGAGACCCCTAGAGTTAAGAGAGATATTACTTTTTAGTTGTTGAAGAGTCTGAATCAGCAGCATGTCCGGCACTTGAAGAACCGGCAGTGGGCTTCTTCACATTCTTGATTGTTTTCATTGTCATCTTCATGAAGTTTTCTAGAACAGCTTCTCTTTCTTGTCTTCTGATTCTCTCCTTCTCTTCAATTCTTCTCTGTTCTTCTCTCTCCTCCTCCTCGCGTTGTCTCCTTAACTCTTCTTCCTGTTGTCTTCGAGCCTCAAAGCGACAAAATCTGTCTTCTTGCTCCTTTATTCTTTTTGCTTCTTCTGCTAACCTCTTCTCTTCCCCCTCTTTGATCGCAGCAAAAATTTCGGTGGAGAAGGTCTCGAAGTTGTCTTGTTGAACAACAAGTATTTCGTCTTTTGCTCCAGACATTTGATTGGTAACTTCAGTGCGCACGATCGGTACCATTTGCTCTTCTATACTCCGTCCTGCCATTGCATGGATGAACTACTGGAGGTCCCTCTGATAAGTACTGGAGCTCAAGGGCTCAATTGTCATAATTTGGGGTTCCTCCGATAGCACTATTTGATTCTCGGTGGGAGAATGATGGAGCCCAAGTAGCAGTTGTGAGAGACGATCCAGTCTACATTCCGAGTGGGCCGATGACTAGAGCTCAAGCAAGGACGTTGAGGGCTGGATTGAGCTTATTGATTAAAGATATATGGGCTGCCAATGTTTCCAAAGAATCGATGTTGTTGGAAGAATTAAACGAAGGCCCAAAAGTTATTAATTTAATTATGTGTAATAATTGGGCTTAGTTTAATTTATTTAGTTATTTTGGGCCAACATGTTTAGGCCTTATTTAGATAATTTCGAATTTTATGCCTTTTAATTATTTAAAATAGTTTCCTTATTAGTTTATGGTTTGAGTTGCCTATATATAGGCCTTGTTATGGAACAATTTATTCAGTTTTCAGTTTAATAAAATTTGTGAGGTTTCTCCTTCAATTCTGAAAGCTCAAATTTTCGAGTTCCTTATTCAACCATAGGAGTTTGATTTCGACTAATCAATTGGACAGTCATATCCATTGGTGGTGTCTTCAATTATATCCTTCGTTGTTGGGTCAATTCACCTCTTGGGTCGTAGGAGAATTTATTCTGGACTACGGTACTTGAGGGTTTTCGAATCCAAAGGTGTTGGATCTTCCATCTTCAGTGTTCAGTTTTCTTCCGCGTCGAGTCTGAGTCCTTTCGTTCGAGTTCCTGGGCTGCGATATAACCCTTCCTGGCGAGGATCGTATCATTTTGGTATCAAAGCCAGGTCGTACCCTTCCTTTTCCTTTGTCTTCAATTTTCGTGTCTGTGTCTAAAAAAAATATCGAGTCTTGTTCTTGTTCTTGTTTCCTGTCTTTTGTGATTCGTAATTTTCTTCGTGTCTTGTTCCTGGTTGAGAGAGAGTCGAAATTTGGGGAGTATTAGGGTTCGATATTTGAGTTTCCTTGTGTGTCAAGAATTGAATTAGCCTTCTTACCATATTAAATTAAGTCAAATCTTTCCTTATATACCTTTTACCTTATTCATATCTTCTTTCTTTGGTGTCCATATTATTTCCTTCTTGATTGAATTACCAAACAATTTGGTAATTAGTTATAAAAAAAGGGGGCGAAAATAAAAAAAAAAAGAGAAAAATTCGAACAAAAAAATAAAAGTAAGAGTTCGAAGAGAAAAAAGTATTCGTAAAAAAACTATCAAAAAAAGTGTTGGGAAAAAAAAGAAGGGTCGCAAAATTAAATCAAAAATCCCTAATTTCTTGATTTTTACTAGTGCCTTTTTTGTCGATTTTGGTCATTTTTGTCATAACTTTTGCGTCCGGTGTCCATTTTTGGCTTAATTGTGCTTTTCGAAAACGTCTCGGCGAGACGATCAAGACTCACTGCTTTGCTGTGAAATAAGGTGCTTTTTGGCCAAATTTCTTTGTTTTTGAGTAGTTATTGCCCTCCGAAAGTTTTTCCGAAAAAAAATTTCGTTCGTTTTTGGTAGTTTACCTTTCTAGAGTCGTCTAGAGTCTTCCCGTCCTGTTGGTTTGTCGAATTGAAGTCCGTGGAATTTTATAAGAATTTTTGAGCTTTTTGGAAAGGAGAAAAGAGTGGTAAAAGGCAAGAGTGTGTGAGATTAATAGAGGGATTGAAAAAAAGCTATCTATACTGAGAGTGATACACGAGTGTGAGTGCTTTGACATAACTGAGTGATACACGAGTGTACATGAGGTGGTGAGGTCCTTCTATTGTTTGTTTATCTAACCTTTCTTGCAGGTATGTCTAAATCTAATGATTCTGATGAGGTGAAAGGAGGTGAGCTTATTGGTGGTGGTCAGGTCAAGTACATGATGGAGGCCATGAAATCTGAATTGGTTAGGTTGGTGAAGAGTGAGATGAATCCTATGCATCAGCGAATGGATGACTTTGAGATCTCTGTGACAGAAAAGACTCGACGAGACTCATCTGATAGTCATAAGAGTACTGGAAAAGGAGGTCGTGCCAACCGAGGTGGAAGAAGAGATTCGTGTAGGAGACAGAATCCTCAGTATGAGGAGGATGCCGATGATTATGCCGAGGAGGAGTCATATGATAACAATCTGGGGACAATCAAGATGAACATCCCGTCCTTTCAGGGAAAGAATGACCCCGAGTTGTATCTGGAGTGGGAGAGAAAGGTGGAGATGATGTTCGAGTGCCACAACTACTCTGAGTTGAAGAAAGTAAAGCTAGCTGCAATAGAGTTCTCTGATTACGCTCTCGTGTGGTGGGATCAGTTAGTCAGTAGTCGGAGGAAAAATAGGGAGAGATCTATAGAGACATGGGATGATATGAAGGCTGTGATGAGGAGGCGCTTTGTGCCAAATCATTATTACCGAGAGTTGTATAACAAGCTGCAGAGTTTGAGGCAGGGTACCTGGAGTGTGGATGAGTACTATAAGGAGATGGAAGTGGCTATGATCCGAGCCAATGTAGTGGAGGATAGAGAGGCAACTATGGCTAGGTTTCTGGCTGGCCTAAATTGGGAGATCCGGAATACAGTGGAGCTGCATCATTATGTTGAGCTAGATGACATGGTCCACATGGCAATCAAGATTGAGGGACAGCTCAAGAGGAGGGGCAACGGCAGTAGTTCGAGGCAGAATTCTACAGGCTGGAGGGAATACCAGACTGGAAGTGGTTCAACACCTAAGCGAGCTCCGTGGAAGAAGGAGGAGGAGCAGCCTCGAGGGGAGAAGAAGCCGTTTGTGAAGCCCAGGTCAGACTCCGCAGCTCAAGGTAAATCCATTACCACTGATTTTCGTAATAGAGATCGCAAGTGCTATAAGTGTCAGGGTTTTGGACATGTTGCTAACGATTGCCCAAATCGGAGAGTCATGGTGATTCGAGATGATGTAGAGATTGTGACTGATGAAGAGACTGACCCGGAGATGCCTGATTTGGATGATCCTGATGAAGAAGTAGAAGAGATTGAGGCGCCTGCAGCGCTGAATTTTGTGATGAGAAGGGCCTTGAATGCACAGCCTGCAGCCGAAGATGTTGAGCAGAGGGAGAATATCTTTCATACACGTTGTCATATCAACGATAAGGTCTGTAGCATGATTATAGATGGCGGCAGCTGCACCAATGTGGCGAGTCAGTCGATAGTGACAAAGTTAGGGTTACAGGTGATGAAGCACCCTAGGCCGTATAAGTTGCAGTGGCTGAATGATAGTGGCGTCATCAAAGTGACAAAGCAAGTCAAGGTGTCGTTCCGAATAGGGAAGTATGAAGATGAAGTTTTGTGTGATGTGATCCCCATGCAGGCAAGCCACATACTTTTGGGGCGTCCGTGGCAGTTCGATAGGCGTGTGAAGCATGATGGCTTTACGAACAAGTATTCATTCGACTACAAGCAGAAAAAGATCTCACTTGTTCCTCTGACCCCTAAACATGTCTATGAGGATCAAGTCCAGTTGCAGAAGGAGTCGGGCCAAGAGGTGCAGCCACGAGACCACAAGGAGAAATGGGTGGTGCAACAATCTTTTCTAGCTAGGGTTGGGGATCTGAAGTGGGCGGTTCAAGAGGAGAAAGCACTGGTGTTGCTGATCTACAAGGAGACATGATTTTAACTAACATTCCTGATTCTCTACCCCCTTCTATTTCCTCTCTTTTGCAGGATTTTATGGATGCTTTTCCAGATGATACCCCAGCCGGGCTGCCACCCATTCGTGGGATTGAGCATCAGATAGATTTTGTGCTAGGAGCAACCCTTCCAAATAGACCAGCTTACCAAACCAGCCCGGAGGAGACGAAGGAGTTGGAGAGGCAGATTTGAGAGTTGCTGGCCAAAGGGCACGTGAGGGAGAGTTTGAGTCCTTGTGCAGTTCCAGTTTTGCCAGTGCCCAAGAAGGACTCGACCATGAGGATGTGCTACGATTGCCAAGCTATCAACAACATTACGGTTAAGTATCGCCATCCTATCCCTCGTTTAGATGATATGTTAGATGAATTACATGGTGCTTGTGTGTTTTCTAAGATAGATCTGCGAAGTGGTTATCATCAGATTAGGATTAAGGAGGGAGATGAGTGGAAAACTGCTTTTAAAACCAAACTTGGGTTGTATGAGTGGTTGGTCATGCCTTTCGGGTTAACCAATGCTCCTAGTACTTTTATGCGTCTTATGAACCATGTTTTGAGAGCTTTTATTGGCATATTTGTTGTGGTTTATTTTGATGACATTCTGATTTATAGTAGGAGTTATGATGATCACTTTGAGCATTTGAAGGCTGTTTTGGATGTACTTCGCAGGGAGAGACTGTTTGCTAACATGAAGAAGTGCATCTTTTGCATGGATAAGTTGGTGTTTCTTGGTTTTGTTGTTAGTGCAGATGGAGTACAGGTGGATGAAGAAAAGATTCGAGCAATCAAGGAGTGGCCGCAGCCTAAGAATGTTGGCGATGTTCGCAGCTTTCACGAACTTGCCAGCTTTTATAGGCGTTTTGTACCTCATTTCAGCAGCATTGCAGCCCCATTAACTGAAGTGATTAAGAAGACTGTGGAGTTCAGATGGGGAGAAGAGCAAGAGAAGGCTTTTGAGTTGCTGAAGTACAAGTTGACCCATGCCCCGGTATTATCTCTTCCTAATTTTTCTAAGACATTTGAGATTGAATGTGATGCTTCTGGGGTTGGTATTGGTGCAGTTTTGATGCAAGAGAAGAGGCCCGTGGCATACTTCAGTGAGAAGCTGAACGGTGCAATGCTGAATTATCCTACCTACGATAAGGAGTTGTGCGCCTTGGTGAGAGCCTTAAAAACGTGGCAGCACTATTTGTGGGCTAAGGAGTTCATCATTCACACCGATCATGAGTCGCTGAAGCATCTGAAGGGGCAACATAAGCTGAACAAGAGGCATGCAAGATGGATGGAGTTCGTAGAGACTATTCCTTACGTCATCAAGTACAAGCAAGGTAAGGAAAATGTGGTGGCTGATGCACTGTCTCGCAGGTATGCCTTGATCTCTACTTTAGATGCTAAGTTGCTTGGGTTTGAATGTATTAAGAGTCTGTATGCATCTGATGAGGATTTTGGTGACATTTATGCTGCATGTGAGACATCTGCTAGTGGTGAATATTTTAGCCATGATGGATTTCTATTTAAGAGAAATAAGTTGTGCATTCCTAGGGGTTCTCTACGAGAATTATTGCTGTTAGAGTCTCATGGAGGTGGTTTAATGGGTCATTTTGGTATTGCTAAGACTTTGGCTGTGTTGCATGAGCTTTTCTTTTGGCCTCGCATGAAACGTGATGTTGAGAGGATCTGTGGTAGATGCATTACTTGTAAACAGGCTAAGTCTAGGTCTAGTTCCCATGGATTGTATACACCTTTACCTATCCCTACTGCACCTTGGATTGATATTTCTATGGATTTTGTGCTAGGTTTGCCACGTACTGTGCGTGGTAGTGATTCTATATTTGTTGTTGTTGATAGGTTTTCTAAGATGACACATTTTATTCCTTGTCATAAATCTGATACTGCATCACATGTTGCTAATTTGTTCTTTAGGGAAGTTGTGAGATTGCATGGTATTCCTAGGACAATTGTTTCTGATAGAGATTCTAAGTTCTTGAGTTACTTCTGGAAGACTTTGTGGTGTAAGTTAGGAACTAAACTGTTTTTTTCTACTACTTGTCATCCACAAACTGATGGTCAAACTGAAGTAGTTAATAGGACTTTACCTGCTTTGTTGAGAGCTGTACTTAAGAAGAATATTAAGAATTGGGAAGAATGTTTGACTCATGTTGAGTTTGCTTATAATCGTTCAGTTCATTCTGCTACTCAGTTTTCTCCTTTTGAGGTTGTGTATGGGTTTAATCCTTTAACTCCTTTAGATTTATTTCCTTTACCTGTGCAAGAGTTTACTAACCTTGATGGGCAGAAACGAGCTGATTTTGTGAAGCAGATTCATGAGAAGGCTAGGCAGAACATTGAGCGTCATACTGAGCAGTATGTCAAGCAGGAAAATAAAGGGCGGAAGAAGATGTTGTTTGAGCCTGGAGATTGGGTTTGGCTGCATATGAGAAAGGAGAGGTTTCCTTTGCTGCGGAGATCGAAGTTGTTACCTCGAGGAGATGGTCCCTTCCAAGTGGTGGAGAAAGTGAATGATAATGCATACAAGTTGGACTTACCCGGTGAGTATGATATTAGTGCTACATTTAATGTTGCTGATTTAAGTCCTTTTGATGTAGGTGATAGCTTGGATTTGAGGACAAATCCTTTTGAAGAGGAGGGGAATGATGGAGCCCAAGTAGCAGTTGTGAGAGACGATCCAGTCTACATTCCGAGTGGGCCGATGACTAGAGCTCGAGCAAGGACGTTGAGGGCTGGATTGAGCTTATTGATTAAAGATATATGGGCTGCCAATGTTTCCAAAGAATCGATGCTGTTGGAAGAATTAAACGAAGGCCCAAAAGTTATTAATTTAATTATGTGTAATGATTGGGCTTAGTTTAATTTATTTAGTTATTTTGGGCCAACATGTTTAGGCCTTATTTAAATTAATTTCGAATTTTATGCCTTTTAATTATTTAAAATAGTTTCCTTATTAGTTTAGGGTTTGAGTTGCCTATATATAGGCCTTGTTATGGAACAATTTATTCAATTTTCAGTTTAATAAAATTTGTGATGTTTTCTCCTTCAATTCTGAAAGCTCAAATTTTCGAGTTCCTTATTCAACCATAGGAATTCGATTTTGACTAATCAATTGGACAGTCATATCCATTGGTGGTGTCTTCAATTATATCCTTCGCTGTTGGGACAATTCACCTCTTGGGTCGTAGGAGAATTTATTCTGGACTATGGTACTTGAGGGTTTTCGAATCCAAAGGTGTTGGATCTTCCATCTTCAGTGTTCAGTTTGCTTCCGCGTCGAGTCTGAGTCCTTTCGTTCGAGTTCCTGGGCTGCGATCTAACCCTTCCTGGCGAGGATCGTATCAGAGGCATAGAGATAGCGGTAACCAATCCTTGAGTAGAAGTGGATGGTTGATCAACAGGAGTTGTTGCAGTAGGTGGATTCTCCCTTCTTTCTTCTTCTTCTTCAATAACAGGGGAGAGCGGCCTAACACTCTGCATCCTGGAAGATTTGTTGGCAAGTTGAGTAAGGACTTTTTCCTTAAATTCCAACATTCTCCTCCTATCCTCTTCTCTCTTTCATGCGGCTTGTTCTTCGGCTAATTTCTTCTTCAATTCCTCAGCTACGGCCATTTGTCGTCTAGTGGCAGGAGATTTAAGTTTCTGAGCAAATGGTGGCGAGTCTTCAACAACATATTCGGAAGGTGGCAGCAAACAATCTCAAGTCGCTTAAATTGATTCTGTGGTGAGTCGTTCATAGCAAGAAAGATTGTTATCTTTCTATATTGTAAATGAACGAAGTTGGATATCTGTACTACTATAAGCATGTTAAACAGATATCAGTTCAACTCTGGATAGGCACATTGGTTAATGAATGAGCCTTGTGAGTTGAATGGCATCTGATATCCAGGAGGATCATAACCTCTAACTATGTGTTGGCCTTGGAGGAGGAGTTATAGGAATCTAACACAGAAGTGTGTTGCGGATTCTGGTATGAAGGCTGAGTTTTTGACAGCTTCATTAGCTTCGTAAGAAGCAGTATAACTCCGGTGTTATCCTCTAGAGGTGTATGTTCTGAGTTTGCCTAATAAAATCACATGGAATTGTGATCATATTGGTGCAATGACAAACTCAAGGGAACCCAAGACTCACAAGGTGGTGAAACACATAGGATGTGTGGTATCACATCATACGAGAAGTCGTAAGAAGAGGTGACATGAATGCAGCGGGAGTGATTGACAGTATAGACACACTTAATACTTTGATAAAACAATGGTATTATGCTTTAAGTATAAGTGGGAGATTGTTGGGATTGTATACTGAAAGCATATATGATTAAGTGTTTTGTACACTGGTCTTCATATATGTGTTGCTACAACAATGCTCGTTGTCTGATGGAACAAACATACAACGAACCATAATATCCTATTATCTCGCCTATAGGGATGACCATATGGTGTGTAGGAGATCACAGAGGATCATATGTGTCGTTTGACCTAGCGAGATATAAACAGTATCACAGCTGAGACAGTCCCTGGATAGGCTGTCGGTCTAAGCTGCGGCACATCGGTTCATAAGTAAGCTTATCCTAGCTACTTGATGTGTCGGTACATGGTTATGTATTGATGGGATCAACAGTGGGATGTGCCATTCTCATTGACATATGAATGAGCCAGATCCCTAATATACTTCCTATGATCTTAAACCTAACTGAAGGATAAGGGGCACACACATATTGACCACACTTTGATTTACCATGGTGGCAAGTCTTAAATGTACTCTTATACCTGTATTTTGGGTGTTGGCAATTTGTGTGTGGCCTGCTTAGGCTGGACGTTTAGGTAAGCATATCCGTTTCAGGATGGTGACATTCCCTGAGGAGCTCACAAGGTTCATTATGCTAAACCCTGCAGGTTGAATTATTTAATTCAGGCATAAGTGAAAAGGAGTGAGTGGTATTACTCAGGAAATAAGAGATTAATTAATTGTGGCTGATTGTCATAAGCCAAATTAATTAATGAAAGTCTAAAACCTTAAATATGTGGATCATGTTAGTTTGGTGCAACCCGTTCCTAATAACTTGGTAATAAAGGGGCGAGTCAGCATTATTACCGTGGTGAAGGTTAAAACAATGTTTTATTAATTAATTATGTTCTGGGTTGAACAAGGAAGGATTAATTAATAAAGAGGGCCCACTTTATTATTTGCATCTGGTCCCTGGTCTGGCCCATGAACTGATCAAGCCCATTAGGGTTAGGGTTTCTCAAAACCCTAACACTATATATATGCCTTCTCTCTATCAGATCATTAATTAAGTGATTTCATTATATTGAAAGAATAGAGAGAGAACGGTGGCGGCTGATCAGAGGGAGAAAATGGTCGATTTCTCCATATCTCGGATCCAACTTGGTAGATAATCCTCACCAGATTTCCAAGGAGCAAGGGAACAGATCAGAAGATCAAATCTGTAGGAACAACTCCCAATGCCATTGTTCAGATTCAGATCCAGATCTACTTCATCGTTATTGGCTCCGATCTAGTTCTGTAGATCAAACATTGAAGATCAGGTATTCCTAAATTCCATCCTCTGCAATTAATTTTGTAGGAGCATGCATAGTTTCGCATGGTTTATTTAATTGAAAATTATTCTTGATACCTTAAGAACGATCCTTGGCAAGAATTTTATAATGGCAACTCATGTTGTCCATTGTAGACTCAAATCCTACAGATTCTCCATCTGTGATAGTTCTTACATCTTCCTCATCATTAGAGCTAGGAATACCACTGAAGGATATACCTTAAACTTCTGGAGAGCTGGGAATTGGAATACGTCGTTGCCAGATGGATTCAATGTTTCTCTCGAGCACATTTGTAGTATCTGCGGCATTGTTCGATCCTGGAACTGTTGATGGTTCAATTCCCAATATAGCAGATATTCCTCATTCCGTATTCTCACTGTAGCTTCATCATCCTCAGAGATAGTTGATTCTTTCGGAATTGATGTTTCTTCAGTAGTTGGTGCCTCAGCTTCTGCTCCTTCGGTTGCTGTGATGAACTTCTGAACGTGGTCTGGTATAGCTACCTCTGGGTGATGTGAACCATTGTCCTCTTCTCTTTCCCTAAGGTTAGCATTCTCCTTCTCTGCTACCTTATCTCCTGAATCTGCAATCAGAATCTGATCTGACTCTTGCACCAAATCGGCTTCTGCCATAATTGTAACAACCTGGTTTCCTCCTTGCGCAGCTAGTTGGTCTGTTTCTCGACTCGTTTCAACAACATAACTGCTTCCTTCTTGCACAGCAGTTTATATCAAACTTCTTTCAGAAACTTCTTCAGCACTTACGCTTCCCCCTTGATTGGCGGCGGGTTGAATTGTTGTCACGTCAGAACTCCTTTCTCCTTACGCTGGAGTCTGCAATCTTCTTGATTCCTTAACATCTTCTTTCATCTATCTTTGTTCAAGATAACCAGCTGATTTGACATCCTCAGCAAACGTGACCTTGCTTTTTGCTTTTTCGGCTTGTACCTTCGCAATATCCCTTCGAGTAATATGACCGATATCTTCTCCAGCTTGAATCTTGGTATTGCGCTCTTTGTAGCTTGCCATGACTTCTTCATAGCGAGAATCTCTTTCATCAAGAGTCATCTGTAATCTGAACTTGTCAGAATCTCTCTGTTCACGAGACTTTTGAAGCGCTCTCTATCGTCGCCTCTTTTTTCGTGATTCCTCCTCACTGGAAAATTCAAGCCTTCGCTTCACAATTGTATCTGTAGTTTCGGTCGCTGTTTCCTTTCTGACATCTGGGATTAGTAGAGAAGTATCTACCTTAGGCATTGTGATTGTAATGGTTGTTCCTTGCGATCTGTCTAGCTTGCCCTTCTTTTTGATCTGTTCGTTATCACTTGCTGGTTTCTTCCTCTTCTGCTGAGGGCTTCTCTGTGAACGCCTTCTCTTCACAATGAACGGCTCAGGGGGCTGACCAGTTTCCTGTGATGCATTGTCGACCAAATTTTCAAGTTCAGTGAACAGGGCATCATTTTCTGCTTTTCGCCTCTCTTCTTCAACTTCCTTAGCGGTAAGCGGAACTGCAGTAAGCATGAAAACATTTCCTTGGTGGGGATCCTCTTCATCAGAGCATGGATCATCAGGATTGACATTGATCTATTATTTCGGAATCGAAGGTTCTTTGAAACTCTTTGGTGGTTGCTGTTTCCTGGTTGGCGGTATGTAATCAGAGTATATCATATCCTCACCGCAGCAACGTCTTCCTTCTAGTATGATTCCCTCCAAAAAGTGGCTTATCTTCAATCCAAAGCCCATGTCTTGAGTGAATGTGTAATCCTTCTTCACACTCTTGTTTTTATAGACATGCGCTAGCCATTTGGTGTAGATGAACTTCGCCCAATTTCCACGAATTTGATCCTCAATAGGCATCATGATAGCAACCTTCTTAGCACTTAGTTCAGAAAGTGAACCAACTTCGCCTACTAACATCCTTATGACAACCTGTGCTAAACTCTTCATTGACTCTTCCAGAGACCTTAGTGGTGCTGCTATCTTCCATGTCTCTTTGAAGATTTTTGTCTTCCATCGCAGCCATCTTCTTTCCATTTTGGCTTCATCATTGATTTTGTAGTTGGCTACGTCTTCACCATCGTTACGAAGTCCTTACTTCTTCTCCAACACTTCTGGGCTCACCACAATCTGAGTACCCAAAACACTTGTGGTGAAGGACTTTTCTTCTTTACCAACTACTGCGCGAGCAAAGAACTCTGCGACTATATACGAACAAAACTTCTTAGGTTCCACAAACAGATATCTCAACAAGTTCTCTCGATTGAGTTTACCTATGAGATCTTCACACTAGTCCTTCCAGATTAACGGCTCATGGAGTTTCTTATCCTTCTTGACTTGAGCGGCTTTCCTCTGATCGTAGGTGAGTTTACCGGCCTCCTTACCATGACTTATGACAACTAGACGATAGTAAGAAATTGATTCATCAATATCCTCTGTCTTGTAGATGCCTGTGAACGTCGGTTGGAATTGTTCAGGCTCTTCGGGCATGTAGGGCCATCCGGATGACTCTGTAGGGGAACTGGTGTGGTTCGAAGATTCCGCCGTTGATGTTTCTTCTAAAAAGCTTAGAAAGTGTAGCGTAGAAGAAATTTCAAAATCAGAAGATAAGGAAGTATTAGGGTTTTAAAGTTCCCAAACCAAACTTCATATATATGATCCCAAGTAACCGAGTTTACTGTGAGCGGTTGGATTTCTCCTTCTGATATAGATGAATCGATGATTGGGCAGTTGGTGACAGTTTATCTTACGTCCCACTAAGTTGGAAACTTGAGCGTGGCTGACGTGTCTCCTTGGTATTCGTTACCGCCCTGAGCTAGAGTCTCCTTCTCAATTAATGCGGACTATGTAGCTTCGCCGTCAAAAGATAATCCCGCCTTTCGAGATATTTGAAATGATTATCTCCTCCCCTTTTGCTGGTCAATCATGCAAATGTGCAGTTGCTGAGGATAGCATATCCAACAATTTGAAAGGCCTATGCTGAGAGCTTGGACTCAACATTCGATTATCTGAAATACCCCTTTATAAGAATGTAGTAGATCACATAGTTTGCTGAGAGCTTGATCTCAGCATTTAACTCCTTGAATCTGTTGTGATCTGTACATTCCTTAGACCTTTTTTGCTGAGAGCTTGGACTCAGCATTCAATTAAAGGTCTTTCATTCAGTAAACGCTTATAGTTTGGTGAGAGCTTGGACTCAGCAATTACTCAAGTTATATCCTTAGCAGTCTACACATGTCTGCTGAGAGCTTGTGCTCAGCATTCTTCGGGGTTCTACCGAGAGCTTGGACTCAGTAGACAATACAAACTCTTTTAATATTTTTGATCTTTTAAGAACAAAGAGTCTCTTTACTGAGATCTTGGACTCAATAAACTTTTTTCAGTTTTTCTTGCTATTGCCGAATAGCAATCTTCATGAATCTGCTGAGAGCTTGGACTTAGCATTCACAGGATATCTGTTGAAGCTTGAATTCAGCTGTGCTTCTAGACTCTTTTAGATTCAATGAACCAATTAAGTTCAAGAGTCTTTTTACTGAGAGCTCAGACTCAATAGTTGTCAGGAATCTGCTGAGAGCTTGGACTCAGCAGTCAGCAGAGAGTAATTTGCTTGAATTAATTCTCCATTTCAGCTTTCAAGCACTCTTCTTCCGACGGGGTTGGGGAGACCTTAAGAAATTCCTATCATCTGATTTTCCTTTAAGTTTTCAATCTTTTCATGGAAAATCATCTGATTTTTTATAGGATTCTAAGTACACAAGGAGTGTATTGATCTAGCATTTTGACTTAGGCGATTATATTATTTGAGACAACAAAGTGTTGTCATCAAATTGAGCATTTTATTGATATCATTGATTTACTAGAGTTACACTTCGCAAAGTATAATACTACAAGTTTACAATTATCAATTTGTCTTCAGACTGCTCCACATAACGCCTTTGCTAGATTTGCTCCTTCTTGGTCTTTTCCCCGAGCTCATTGTTGCAAGCCGCCTTGCTTACGCAGCAATGTCTTGTTCCAAGGTTGTAAGATGTCTTATATGTATACATCTCTTCAGCTTCCAGCCTTGTGGTTTTCCTGTGGACACTTCAAAACACGGAAGAAAATTTGAATCATGCAGATCTCACCATCAGCACGGATCGACGCTCTTCTCCATAGTTTCCATCAGCACTAGATGTTGTAAAGATGTTCATACTGTTCGTAGGATGGGTAACATATGCACCATCTATGGCTTTTTCAGGCTTCAAGTGCCAAGCGGATACGTTAGGATTGTATCTACTTCACTTGCAAGCCTTTCCTCCATCTCCTCTTTTTCTCTGAATCCAACGCTTTTGAAACACTGGAAGAAGAGATGAGGATGAAATAGTGTGGGATTCCCTACCCATAGGAATTCCCAACCTCTTGTGACTAAGGATTATCCATCCTCAGACCTACCTGACAAGTTTATATCTCTCCAACGAGAAAAACTGTCATAGCCTGACAGAATGGACCTCTTATCTCCGTTCAGTTTTAATATGAGAAAGCTCATCATCCATGGTGAACCGATAATTGAGAGAATCTTCTTAGATGTGATCTTTGTGAAGATTACGACTTTTCCTCTCAATTTGGAGACTTCCAAGTCACGTTGTTCGAACCCATTTTGGAGGTATTTTGGTGAGATGGTAAAGGACGATATTTTTGATCTCTTCGAGCAGGGTTTAGAAAAATAGGAGTGGAAGGTAGATGATAGATCTAGGGTTTTGAGGTTTTGGGATATGATTTTCTGAGGAAGACTACCTCTCTTAAATAGGTGTAACCCCTCCTAGAGACTTGTTCTCCTAATCACTTTGTCTGCCTAGGGAACTGACGATTTCGCAATGACTTTCCACATGGTGACTATTTTCAGAACTGAATTGTCTCGAGCCTTGAACGAAATCTTCGGTAATGATAGCATATATATATCATTGCTTCGTCATTGATGATGATTCCAATTGATACGTCAGTTGAGTATCCTTATATTTATTCCCATATCTGATCAACTTCCCAAAATTGATTCAGCAGTCTCTTTTCTTCTGCTGAGAGCTGGGACTCAGCAATCTCCTGACTTTCTGCTGGAATCAATATTATTCCATATTTAATCGTCTGGATTGCTGAGAGCTAGGACTCAGCAATCTATCAAGATTTCAATGCTTTCTTTCTGAAGAGCATGAGCTGGGACACACTCTTATTCCGCATAATCTTGAGAAATTCCAAAACTTGAGAAATCCAAGAACAGAATGAGAGTTGTGACTCATTCTTCCATAACCTCATATGATTCCAAAAAACCGAGTTTGAGACAAAGCTCCTTAAATTTGTTCTTTGCTAGAGGTTTGGTGAATATGTCTGCTAGCTGATCCTCTGTTATAATATAATCCACGGAGATATCCTTTTTCTCAACATGATCTCGAATGAAGTGATGTCGGATATCGATGTGCTTTGTCCTGGAATGATGTACTGGATTCTTTGTGAAGCACATTGCACTATTGTTGTCACAATATAGAGGAACACAACCAGTGCTAACTTCATAATCTTGAAGTTGATTCATAATCCATAGCACTTGTGTACAGTAGTTTGCGGCAGCTATGTATTCTGCTTCTATTGTGGACGTTGCTACGGAGTGTTGCTTCTTGTTGAACCAACTTATTAGTTTATGATCGAGGAATTGACATGTTCCACTCGTGCTCTTTCGGTTAATTCTGCAGCCTCCGAATTCTGAATCTAAATATCCTACGAGTGTGAGATCATCTGCTCTGGGATACCAAATTCCTAACGATTCTGTTCCTTTCAGATATCCGACAATTCTTCGCGTGTATTCCATGTGCAATTTCTTTGGATTTGCTTAATATCTAGCACATACGCCTACAACATACGATATGTCTGGTCTGCTAACTGACAAGTATAATAGAGAGCTAATTATTCCTCTATATGTTGTGGGGTCTACGGATTCGCCTTCTTCATCCATTGAAATTTGACAAGCAGTGCTCATTGGAATCTGCAATGTCTTCGTCTTCTCTGGACAGAACTTGCTGATGAGATCCTTGGTATACTTCTTCTGATGAATGAATATCCCATCACTGGATTGCTGAACTTGCAGACCTAGAAAATATGTCATCTTTCCCATCATACTCATCTGAAAGTTAGTCTGCATAAGTCGCGCAAACTTCTCACAGAGATTTAGATTTCTTAATCCAAATATGATGTCATCCACATAGATTTGAACTAGTAGAATGTCTTCAGCATCTTTGATCAAGAATAGTGCCCTGTCGATCTTCCCTTTCCTGAATCCATTCTTCACCAGAAACTGTTATAGCGTCTCATACAAGGCTCTTGGGGCTTGCTTCAGACCATAGAGAGTTTTTCGTAGTTTGTACACCTTGTTTCTGCGCTCGAATCCTGGAGGTTGCTCTACGTAGACTTCCTCATTTAATTCACCATTCAGGAATGCGCTCTTGACGTCCATATGAAATACAGTAAAACCATGATGGGCAACTTATGCTAGGAATAACCTGATTGCTTCCAATCGAGCTACCAGAGCAAAAGTTTTAGTGAAGTCTATTCCTTCGCACTATGCATATCCTTTGGCCACTAGTCTGGCTTTGTTGCGAACGACAACTCCATTTTTATCTCGCTTATTTTTGAATGCCCATTTGGTTCCTATCACTGACTGATGTGTCGGCCGATCGATGAGATCCCATACGTGGTTCCTTGTGAACTCTGCTAGTTCTTCTTGCATTGTGATGATCCAGTCAGCTGATTTGAGTGCGTCTGCTACTTTGATACGCTCCTCTTGTGATATGAAGCAAGCTAGCATGGCACTGTGTCTGGTTCGGATTGGATCTGCAATATCTCCTAGAATTGCTTCTGTCGGATGATCTCTAAGCAGCCATTTTGGTCTTTGTAGCTCTTCTATTGGAATGTCTTGACTGCTGGTTGGTCCGATGGGTTCTTCTGAGACTGGTACATCAACAAACTATAGATGTTCCAAGTTGTCTGCTACACTTGTTGGAGTGTCTTCTGCTGAGTGACTGTCTTCTGGCATGTCATCTGCTGGATTCTGGATTACTGGTGTAGTACTTCTGTCTTCAGCAGTGTACTCCTGGTTGTCTTCAACAGAGTTGTCTTCAGCAATTCTCTCGCCATTCTGGAAACCTTCAACTGTGTCCTCATTCTGCTCGACGACTTCATCTCCTTGAGTTCCCTTTTGACATGTAAGTTCTTCGAGAGAATTTATGGTGGCCTCAGCATTACCAGTTGCATCACCGACCCTCTTGACTGTCGGCTGAGCAGTCAAGGTCTCCAGTAGAGATGTTGATTCACTCATTAACCTAGTCGGATCAATCGGTTCAGCTTCGGAAGTATTCAAGCCCGAAGATCCATTGACATCATTGGTTTCACGAGTCTCGTCTCTTTGACTTCTCATGGTCCTGCGCACTAAAGTAGCATCATAAAAAATAGCATTGCATGTTATTTCCACAAGTTTGGTTGTCTTATTAAGTACTCTATATCCTTTATGAAATGGATGTCCATATACTAGGAACACTCCTTCGTCAACTTTGGGAGAAAAAGTACTTAACTTTGACTTCCCATTGTTATGGATATAACATGGTGAACCTAAAGCTCGAAGATGAGCTAATGAAGGCTTACGACCATGACATATTTCGTAGGGAGTTTTGTTGAAGTGATGATTTATTCCGCTTCTATTCTGTGTGTAGCAAGCATTTATATCAGCTTCTCCCCAATACCTTTGACTCAGATCTGTATCCGCGAGCATTGTTCGCACAAATTCTTTGAGAGTCTTGTTTCTTCTTTCTGCCAAGCCGTTCTGCTGAGGTATTCTTGCAGTGGACCTTTCATGTCCTATTCTAGCATCGGCGTAGAAGTCCATCAATGCTCTGTTACAGAATTATGTACCGTTGTCGGATCTTATCCTTTTCACCGTGAGCTCTTTGTCATTTTGAACTCTGAGTATTAGCTCCGCAAGGATAATCTTCACTTCGTCCTTGCTTTTGAATAACCTCACCCATGTGTACCTAGAATAATCGTCAATAACAACCAATGTATAGTATTTGTTACCTACAGTGGATGGAGTCACAGGGCCGAATAAATCCATGTGCAGCAGCTCAAGGATTTTGTTTGAAGTGGCCTTTTCCGGATTGGATTTGAAGGACGCTTTGACTTGTTTTCCTTGTTGACAGGCTCTGCATATTTCTTCCTTTTTGAATGTTTCTTGAGGTAAACCTGCAACAATGTTATTTTTTGCAATATAATTGATAGTCTTAAAATTTAGATGCGTTAGCCTTTTGTGCCATAGCCAGTTTGTCTCTTCTTTACTGAATGCTATAAATCATGATGCTTGTTGACCACTTTCCCAGTCAGCAATGTAGAGTCCTCCTTTCCTGACTCCTCTATGTTTTACTTTACCGGTGGTCCTATCAGCAACTTCACAACCTGTGTCAAAGAAAGAAAAAATATATCCATTTTCACTTAGCTGACTGATGCTCAGTAGATTGTGCTTGTGGCTATCGATGAGGGCAACGTTTATTATTCGCATTCCATTCTGCTCGATACACCCTCTTCCGATTACTCTAGCATTGGAGTTGTCCCCAAATGAGACTGAAGCTCCTCTGAACTTGTGAAGCTCTGTGAAGATCTCTTCATCTCCTGTCATGTGACCTGAGCATCCACTATCTAGGATCCATTCTTTGAGTTTTCTTGAAGTTCTTCTTCCTGGACCATGTTCCTGCAAAACAAAGAAGTTATATTTTCGGTACCCGATCAATTACGGGTCCTGCAGGATTAGTTTTTTGGATTATTCTTTTGGGAATCCACACTTTCGTGATTTTGATATTTCGTTTGTTATCACGTTTCACTACCCTTCCGTTCCTATTGGCATAATAACTGAAATTTGTATAGGAATGTGTAGTGGTGTGTCGAGCCATCACTGTCTTTTGAAAATGGTTTGTTTTAGACTTTGGCCTCAAGTAGATGTTCCTTCTACTTGGAATGTATGTTGGCTTCCTTGCAATCTCAACAGATTGCTTAGCCTTGCTAGCATTTGTATGAACCTTCCTAGCAGATGGAACACTCTGCTGGGTTACATACTCAGACTTTGCTGGTCTTTTCTCAGCAGACTTGTAATTAAGTCTTTGTTGAGCAGACAGTTGAGGGATGTTAGTCCGCCAGCATTTCTGCTGAGCATTTGACTTAGAGTTTTCCCTCTAGTCTTTTCTAGCAGTTTGTTAAATCTTCCCGGTTGCTGGGACAAAAACAATTTTCTTTGTCTTACTTGATTCAGCATCGCAAGACGTTTCTCTATCAAAGCCTGTTCCAGCGAAGTTCTTCGAGCTTCTTTGGACACTTAGAATACCATTCAAGTTTCTCGTGCTTTTTGAAAATTTCTAGTGTTTTATTTACCGTAATCAAACACTAGAAATTAGAATATGATTTTCGAACTACGAATAAACTTCTGAAAATACATATACTTAAGCGTGTATCAAAAAGTCGTTCCTTACTGTTCTTTGTTATTTTGATTTGTGAGTTCTGTTTTTCCATTCTTAGTCTTTGGTCAGTTTGAGAAGCGGGTATTTAACTTTTAAAAATTGATTTTGAGAGGCAGAATTTAATTGACCTAAAATTTTAGCAACGACCTTTACATATTTTTTCCAAATTCTACCCATTTTTCCTCATTATTCTTAGCTCTATTCAGGGTTATTTACGTATTATCTTATTAAGTATAATTATGATCAATTAGTTTTTTGATTTTTTTCAACTCTAACATTAATATAATATTATTCACTATTGATTGATCCAGCCGTGATACTAAGCCCCACGTTTTATACTCTTGGAGTATGTCTAAGCCTTAGAGCAATTTCTTTTTCATTTAATGCACACATATGTTCTAAAGTTACTCTCAAAGGTCAATCCAACCTCTAGACCTCCACACGAAAAATGGATAAAACCCATATCGATATATTTTAGAACTTTATTTTATAAATAAATATTTCAACTTATAAACTATACAGTAGGGATGTCAATAAAGTCTGAAATCGATGGATCGGCCCGAAATCGGTGGGCTAAAATGCGGGTTAGGGTAAAAAATTTCCAACCCGAAATTATTTTTAACCGAACGGGTTGAACCCGACGGGTTGGCGGCCCGAACGGGCTGAGCCCAGTGGGTTGCGGGTTGGCCCGTAGGTCCGGCAATATTTAATAATATATATATATATATATATATATATATATATATATATATTCATTATTTCTAATATTATTTATATCCTACTATACCCACTAATTATATACCTAATTTCATAAACCTAATTTTTTCCGTTACACAAAATCTCATTTATCTCTCCCAGTGACGTAATCCGTTACCCTTAAATCGAAAAAATTCTTCCTCTTTCACTTTCTTCCACTCGTCATTCTCCTAATTAGTGTACCTACTCATTTATTTCTTTCAAGCACTTTTAACCTCCCGTTGTTATGTTCATCCAAGGGAAAACTACATTTGATTTTAAATCTATATTTTATCATTTTATATGTTAAAGAATGTACTTCGATTATTTAAATTAGTTGGTACAAAAGGGTTGATGTTTTTTTTTCAAACTATGATTGGACAACATTTTATCCACTTATCACTATTTTCGCGAAGATATTGTTGTTAAATGTCTTTCAATTATATTGGTTCATCATTTTCTTTTTTATTTTATTTTAGGGGCTGTTAAAATATTTTAAGAAAATCTTTACAAAAATAAACTCGTAAATTTTGTCAACCCGACGGGTCAGCCCGAAAACCGGTGGGTTAGGGTTAGGTTCAATAATTTTTAGCCCGATAAAAATTCAGCCCGATTCAACCCGGACCGAATAGCCCGCAGCCCGATAGGGTTAGAACGAAACCCAATGGGTTAGCCCGATTGACATTCCTACTATACAGTATAAATAAATTACATAAATCTAGCAATATAAAATAAAGATAATTAAGACTTGGCAGTTCAAAGTCAATTAATAGAATCACCAATTTTCCTCTATTGAAAACAAGCACACACATGCATATAGAAACAAACACACAAAACAAGATCTCGATGGATATTTATCTCAATCAATTAGTAACTCTTTATCTACATGATCCATCCCACTCAACACATGCTCGAATGTAGCTATTCCTGAATATTTGGTGCAAAAATTCTCCATGAATTCCAACCAACAGACCAGACCACGTAGTATATGATTTCTACATTATTACATCATGACAAATATGCCATACCAAAATTCTTCACCTTTTCTTTTCTTTTCTCACCCCAACTAATTTCCAAATCAAATTACATCAATCATTCTACCTATCACCACTTCCACTTATTCCGATCCATCGCCGTTCCCCATCGACGTCTATGTAGCTCCACTCTATCACACATGATTAGTATAATTCTGATTATCCCAAACTCCTAAAGTAAACGGTGAGTTTGGTGTTTGTTTATTTGGAAGTCTTGTTGTAAAATTTGGGCTAAGCAGCCTCTACCCGTCTAATCATCATGGGTTTTCGGGATATCCAATGCTTATGCGTAGGGATGGGGAAAATACCGAAATATCGAACATATCGTATCGAGAAAATACCAAAATTATCGAATTTTTAGTATACCGTCATTTTTGGTAAGATATCATACCGTACCGAAATTTTTCGGTACGGTAACGGTATGACAATCCTAATATTGGAGGTATACCAACACATACCGTACCGAAAATATAATAATATTTTTGTTTTTATTATTATTTTAAAATAATAAATTAAAAATAAAATCATATAAATTAAGAAGGAAATATCTTCTATTTTCACCTAACAATATTATTGATATAAATATATTTCTTAAATAAATATCAACAGAAAAAATTGTAAAAATTAAAGTATATAAAAATTTATCAGTATGTTAACAGTATATTGAAAGAATGTTAAGATAAATGGATTATGTCATGCAAAATCATATTGAAATCATTTCAAGAATTCGATATGCCGAAGTAATACTATATAAATTATCTCATACCGAAATCCTACCGAAAATTCGGTATACCAAAAATTTTGGTACGATAACGGTATGAGTTTTCCTCATACCGTAAATTTCGGTTAAGGTATAAGGTATGGAGAAAAATGTTCGGTATACCCTACCGAACCATCCCTATTTATGCGATCAAGTGCTGATAATTTAAATTCATATTATTTTATGTTTTATTTATAATTTTTTATTATTAAAAATGGTTAGTTATCGATCACTTGAGCTCCGGAACAGCTATCGAGTTTTGCAACTATACTTTAAAAACAATCTGGAAACAAATGATAAAGGAAAACCAAAGGGTGGTTGCAACTTGCAAACCCTTTTTCCATTCATTTTATCAACATGTTCGTAAAATAACGTCATTTCATATAAATATTTTCTTATTCACTTTCATGAAACTGCGTCACTTTACGTTTAATTTAAACCAAGCCACTCTTAATATCACAAATTCGTTACTCCGCTATTAGATTAGTTGATGAGAAATGGGATTTGAAATTGAAAAAATCAAATTAGGTGGCTAATTGACCCTAAAAATACTTATTCAGTAGTTTAAGTGAATGTTTGTACAATCAGGCCGCTTAGATATCTGATTAAGTTAGTCAGTCATCTAAATTTTATTTATTTTTGAAATTAAAATTAATATATTTAAAAAAATAAAAATCTAAGTGTTTGATGATTGTCTAGTTTCAAGTGTCTAATGAATTTTATGGCTATGCTTTGAAGTGACAGAAGTGCTATTGAAGGTGGTATCTTATGTTTGGAATATAGTGTTGTACAGTAGTGAAGGAATTGGGCAAGAAGATTAATTTAGATGGATGCTGCCTGGTCCCATGTTGCTCCAAGAGTGGCCCCATTTGTCCCTCTAATATCCATTAATGCTTGGTAATCATGTTTAGACTATGATTCAAAAGTAACCAATAATTCATTCACATTATTAGCAATGTATTTAGTTTTTACACATCCCTATCAATTATATATGGGTTACAAAATTTCGGATCACCATTAACTTTTCATTAGTATTAGGGAATTATGCATCTCGCCAACAATAACTAGTAGTAGTTCATTAATCTGGGCTCCGACTGTATTATTTGGGCTCGGATCTTTTCTGCTTGATTTCGACTCGATTGACAACTCTACATCGAGGTATTGGCAATTTAAAGGTGAGTAAGAGTATGAAAAAGTTGGAAATCAAACTGAACCCAATAATTTTATTTTTTTTGTGCATTTCGGTTTTTTTTAGTTCGTTCAATTTTTTTATAAAGAATTAACTGAAATATCGAAAACACTGAATTATGTAGATATATCTAAATTTTAATTTTGCTTTATTTTTTGATTATATTCTAATAACCTAACCCTAGTTTTTATATTATTTTCGATATCAAATCGATGATGCTCTTTTAATGGTTAATTTATTTTATTTTATGTTTAAATTTATTATAATTATCATTATTTTGTAAAATATATGGGTGAAACTTGATAAAAATGAAGAATAACCGAAAAAATGAATAATATTTCGGTTCAATTACCATTTTATAAAATCTCAGGTTCTTGGTTCAGTTTTTCTATTTTCTTTTTAAATTTTGTTATAATTAATTTAAACACACGCATGTTCCCATAAAAGCAATCATAGGTAGAGTGCTTTTACCATTGCACCCCGAACAAGGACTGTGTTAATTTTTTTTGTTTGATTATTGCTTTTTAGATTTTAAAGTTTAATAAATATAAAAGGATTTGTAAAATTGAAGTTATTTTTGAAAACTGACCTGAATTGCTCAGTTATATGATGTTAGTGCACCAAATAGATGTGATTAAATTTTGAAAAAGAAAATTTCCCCAATCACATAAAAAATGTAATGGTCTGAGTTCGATCTCTTTTTACCAATTGAAAAAATAACTTATTATAACATTTTTCTAAAACTAAAAGAATTGATATTACTCAAAAACAGTTCAATTTATTTACTCCAAGATATATTAATGATTAACAAATCATAAGTGTTGAAAACCCTTAAATAAACCATCCCTTTATTTATCCTCCCTTTTTCATTACTTACTTGGAAAAAAAATTAATACAGTCAATTAATAAATATACCTTAGAAAAATATTGGCAATAAATAATAATAATAATCTGAAATTATATGGATTTATTATTATTATTATTATTATTATTATTTTTGGGAGAAATAAGGACTGATAGCTGCTGGTTCCAAAGAAGCGAATTCCATTTCAGAGCGAACAGTGTTGCAGAACATGAATTGAGTCTGAAGATTATACTTCGATTCTGTGCTGCTAAGGCATCCATTCCTTTTATTCCATCATGATTTTCATTTGCCTGTGATTTGCGATTGGATTTATTAGAACAAGTGATCTTTCTCTGTGGATTTATTCCCTGTTTTGATTAGGGCTCAAGCAATAACAGGGTTTATAGGTCTCCGTCAGATTCCACAAGTAATTTCAATTTTCCATTTTGTTTAATATCGGTGTTGGGTATCCTGCAGTCGAAAAGGAGCTGTTATTCGTTGTGAATTATATACATTATTGTGCACAACCAAATAAAAAGCTGTCTGAAAATCGGTTACCTAGCTTCAATTTTGAATCGAAGAAGTGATGGTATCCAACTCGCTATACAGACGAAATGCTGTTATTTTCGTTATACAATTCTCTGGTCTCGATTTCCAGTCTTTTTCTTCCCCTATTTGCTAACTTCTTGTCTCTACTTGGCATAGATATAGTTCTAGGCCTGAATGCTAAACGCAATGCGGCATATGGATATGGTGGAGTTTTAGGAGGGACCACGTTTAAGAATGAGGAGAAGAGCTGTGCCAATTGCATCTGCTTTGAAAGCAGTATGTTTGAGGAAGAGATTACTGAACCCTTCAACATCTCGGGCTTTTAGCAACATGATTATAGAGGCACCGCCTCTTAGGTCGGTTGACATTATTGATTCATGGTCTTATGTTTCCAATTCCAAGCTATCTGACCGATCAGACAATAAAGAATGCCGTAAGTACTGATCTTTGGGTGAGTGTTCATATATACTACATTAATATGTCTCTGTATGACGAGCCATTATTTTAAATAATCAGATTTATGAAATCCTTTCATGTTCACCTGGTATACATGCTGTGAATACGTGATATATATATTTCATATGCGGTAATGAGTCAGATGTAATTTATACCTGGATTGAATGTCTATTGAATCACTACATACTAATCTTTTATTTTGGACATTTTAAGAAGTTTTAGTTTGAAGTTGGTTGTCAAGTTACAGTTATCATAAGTTCTCTCTGATTCTCACACAAAGATCTGGTTAAAGGATGTTGTACAGATGTGTTCTGCAGAAACTTGTATAATCTATTGGGAGAATAATTGGTTGACATGTTTGACTATGAGTAAGAATAATACCTTTTTCTTCTTATTGGAGAGTTTTAAATTTTGTTCCTCCTCAAAACCCAAATGATTGATTTATGACAGCAAAGAACCAGACTGCGAAAATAATAGATGGGAGTGCAATTGCTGCTGGGATAAGATCCAAAATTGCTTCAGAAGTAAGCCGAATGAAGGAATTGATAGGACAAGTTCCCGGCTTGGCTGTCATATTAGTGGGTCAACGAAGAGATTCTGAAATTTATGTGCGCAACAAAATAATCGCGAGTGAAGAGGTTGGCATTAAGTTTAAGATGACACCCCTTCCCGAAAATTGCACCGAATCTGAAGTTTGCAATGCTTTGTGTAAATATAATGAGGACCCATCAGTTCATGGTATTCTTGTGCAGCTTCCCTTGCCACAGGTGAATATTCTGGCTTCTATTGACACAAAAAAGCATTTGAAATTCCAGACCTCATCCATCGACCTCTACCAAGTTCTGATATTTCTACTCCTTTTGCATGCTTGTCATACCTTTTCCGAAATTCCACTTGGAACCAATTAATGTGAATTTTCTGATCAGCAGCTATCCTTTTTTAACTTTTAAGGCTTCATAATTCTTAGCCAAGTTGGTGAGTTAGATTACGAAACTGAAATGATCAGTTAAAATTGTTGTGCTATTGTCTGGTGTATCATTTCTGCTTCTGCATCATTCCTGAGCGGTTTGGACTTTTATTGATCATACATTCTGTAGATTCTGTTAGGTTTTAATGAAGTGCTGATAGATTAACTTGAACAGCACTTGGATGAGGCCAAAATACTGAGTTTCATAAACCTTGAGAAAGATGTTGATGGTTTCCATCCTCTTAACATTGGAAATTTGGCCATGCAAGGAATGGAGCCACTATTTATTCCTTGTACCCCAAAGGGTTGTATTGAGTTGCTTCTGCGATCTGGTGTGGAGATCATGGGGAAGACGGCTGTAGTGATTGGTAGGAGCAACATTGTTGGTTTACCTACATCCTTGCTTCTGCAGGTAATATAATATTACTGTTGCTTCACTTTTCCATCTGTCACTTGTCAGCCATCCTGATTTTTTAAAAACCTTCTGCTGATCTCTCATTCTTGGGCAGAGGCACCAGGCCACTGTGACTGTTGTTCATGCATTTACAACGAACCCAGAAAAAATAGCTCGTGAAGCTGATATATTAGTGACAGCTGCTGGAGTACCTGATTTAGTCCGTGGTAGTTGGTTAAAGCCCGGTGCAGTAGTTCTTGATGTTGGAATTAATCCCATAGAGGTGAGTTGAAGAAAAATTATTTCTACTTGATTTTGGCAATATCAGCCTATTATGGTGGATCGGGAGTAGTACTTCCCATTTTGATTGGATCGATCTAATGATCTCTGAAAAATAAATTGAAACGATTAACATGAAATAAATGAACTTTTTAGATTGCACCAACACTGAATAATGAAGAGAATGGCAGTATTCATCAATACAAGTAGTCTTTATAATCCGAGTTGCTCTTATTTTCTTTTGGAGGTCCCTAAGATTAAGATCCCACTGTCTGAGAAATTAAGAAGATTTTCACCCAGTTTAAATGTATCTATATAGAATTAGGCAGCAGTGAGTCGTGGATGTTGTTGTAGGGTTGAAACATGTAATTTTGCAGGATTGCACGAGCGAGTATGGTTATCGTCTAGCTGGAGATGTTTGCTTGGAGGAGGCAATGAGAGTAGCTTCTGCAATCACGCCTGTGCCTGGAGGAGTTGGACCTATGACTGTTGCTATGCTGCTTTGCAACACTCTTGAGGCGGCAAAACGTGCCTTCAACTTCACTTCCTAACGAATATAAGCTCATTCTCATTTACTGAGGCTTTTTTTTTTTTTTTTTTTTTTTTGGCAAGAGCTAGGTAAATCTCCCTTCTCTGTCATAGCCTTCAATATTGAGACTTTATTTCATGGTATCACATTGGGATGCTTATTTTTTGCATACAATGCATAATTCTCTAGATTCTGGAAAAAAATAAAATCGAGAGAAAGGGCTTTCTAGGGGCTATACAACTGGAGGTTACAAAGGTAAAAGAAAATAATTTTTTATTTATTCTTATTTTATTTATAGTAGGGGATGTAATATGTGTTTTTTAGGCTAATGTTTTCAAGCAATATTTACTTGTTGGCCTATGTTTAATTGCAAATATTCAATATCGATTTTCTCTTGTATATTTTTGACTTGTGGAATACATAAAATGGAGATTCATGGAGCATGAGAGCTAGATTGTGTTTTAAAGTTTTTTTTTGGTTAAGTATGATTTTAAGCGGAGATTATAAAATGTTGATGAAATATTGTGCGAGTCAGTCTCGTGTTCTTATTTTGTACGATGAAATTTTGAAGATAAAAGTTATAAAAATAATGGATAGATTTTTTATTTTATAGCAACTATCGATTGATTAATAATTTAAACAATTAATTAATATATAAAAGATTTATATGATGGTCCCGTACAAAACTTTGTCTAAAAATGTGTAGTCTACTATCTATAAATGTATTAACGAAATCAAATGGCTTGCTCTACAAAGCGCTGAATTATATAAGTGACGACAGATATTTGTCAAAGAAAGAAAATGAGTGGATGAACTGGCAAAGTTAACATTTCAATCAATTACTTTCAAAAGCCGATTTAAGTAAATTTATTATAATCAATGAAATTAATTTCCAAAGTAATATACTAATAATTTAAGCGACAACTGAGAGTTGAAGGGATGCATTCGTAGAAAGGAAAAGAGTCGGAAGGGCAAAGTGAAACCGGGCGCTGCCTTTACTGCGAATTGAGAATTTAGAGGAATGATTGAGTGTGGAAGTGGAAGTGGAAGTTTGAGAATCGTATGAGGAGGGGGATAAATCTGGTGAAATTGGATTGGATTGCGTATTGCCGGCGGATATTGGGCAAAGTGAAATTGAGAATGTGGATGGTGGCGTGTTGAGAATTGAGATCTCCTCAACCAGTCATCTTGAACGAAGGTGAAATCCGCCGATATGAAGGGTGGTGGCGTTTCTTCATCGTACTCCCTTCCGGCTCCGACTAAGAGACGATGGAAAGGTTTTGTCATTGCTGTGCTTGCCTTAGTATTGCTTTCAATGCTCGTGCCTCTGCTCTTCTTGCTTGGCCTGCACAACGGCTTCCACTCCACCACCGGTCTGTCTCTCTTTCTCCTGATTAGATCTGTTACAACCTCCCTACTATTTGCGATTCTACTCCCCAATCTGTTTACGATCTCTCATTGCATTTGTTCATGCTATGTGTCAATGCCAGATTAAATTACCGTGATTCGTCTCTGTGTTCATCGTTGAGTTAATTAATTATTGTATAAACGCTTTTTAACTTGCTTTCAATTTCAGTCGTGTGGCTGTGGATGTGCCGCGCTTTATCTAATTTCTCACTGCTGTTTCAGGTTATGGCACTGATCAACGCAACTCAGCCTCTGTAAGAACTTCACCGTGGTTGAAAAGGATGTTGAGGGGATTCTTTTTGTTTCGTTTTCTTCTATTTTCGACACTTCATTAACTAATGAACCGAGTTCTTTCTTTTCTCTTTTGCTATCAGAAACATCTGAAAGTGTACGATCAACAGAATACTGCTGATACAAGAAATCTATCCCAGGTATATGACGCTGTAGTCTGTCTGATTACTGATCCGGACTCTGTAACTGCTAGCTTCAACCACTTAGATGTTTGGAATCACTCTTAGTTGTTGCATTTGCAATCTCTATGTACTTTCAGTGGGAGAAACCTACACAATTTTGTAAACATTTGATAATGCTGCTACCATCCTGTTTGATACATCTTAAACTTCATTTCTACTTGCCTCCAATATTTTTTGATTGTTCCTTATTGTTTTTATTAACAGGTAGTTGAGTCAACACATGTTGATGATATTATAAAAAGATTCACTCCCACTCTTCCAAAGGTTAGGTCCTATGTTTTTTGTTACTTGTTTGTACAAAATGGATTAAGCTACATCAATGTTAGTCTCAGGGTGTTCTTGAGATTTTTTTTAGTTGTTAAGTAGGCCCTTAGTATCATATGCTAAAGATTTTTGCATATTAGAGGAAAAACATACGAGTAAACTAATTGATGAACTAAAAAATTATGTCTTAGCATCACACCGCAAATGTATGATAGAAATGGAATATTAATGCTCAAGATAACACTAACAGAATAAAGGAAAGAACGGAGTACTGAATTAAACTTTCATAAGAATCCAAACAAAAAACAAATCCAAAGGTTACTGAGACACTTTGTATGCGCCGCTGATCCTCTAATATCCTGGATGACTATTCTGAATAATTAAAGGCTATAAATAAGAATTGCTAATTCCTAACTAATTAGAATTATTTACTGATTCAATGGCAAATATCTGATCGATGATAATTCTTTGCAGACTCTATGACTTATTATGAGTAGATAAAGAATCGCTAATATCTAAACTAATTGATAAAAGGAAATCTTCTGCTCCATTGACTTCCCTTCTGCACTCATACGTGTGTAAACTTCAAATTGGGCTTATCAATGTATTTGAGCATGCCGCCTTTTACGGATATTTTCAGTTAGGCTATGTTCTGAAATGCTTTGTTCCACCTATTTTTGCATCATGATTGGATGTTGCTCACATAAAAAGATTTTGGTCTGTTGCAATTGAAGTTTTCTTTTCTATGGTTATGTAATTATTCATTTGCTTCACTTACCCTTTTGCAGGGTTTTAGCAATGCATCTCTGAAGGCAACTGGTAATGTCACAAATGGTAAGGTTCCTAAATGTATAGGTGTAGAATAATCTCTTCTATTTTATTTGTATCACTGTACTCCAAAAAGTGTATTACCTGATTCTATTTTCATCATTTGACTTGTCTGCAGGTTTTCCTACACCAGCAGATTTACCGAAACGAGTCAAAAAGGTAAACACAGCATTCGTGGCTGGAATAACCTAAATCTCGTATTATCATCGCTGTTAACGTCATTTGGCTATAAGTTGTCTTGCAGACTAATGGATCTCCTGATAGAGACAAGGCCCATGGGAACACAATGGCTGCTGATGAGGATGAAATGATTTGTGAATTGAAATATGGGAGTTACTGCTTATGGCGTCGAGAACAAAAGGAAATAATGGAAGACAGTGTTGTGAAGAGGATGAAGGACTTACTTTTTGTTGCTCGTGCTTACTATCCAAGTATTGCAAAACTTCCAAAATTTGATAAGTTGTCTCAGGAAATGAAGCAAAATATTCAGGATTTTGAACGTGTCCTTAGCGAAACTACCACAGATAAAGATCTCCCTCCTCAGTATGTTGAAATGCAACTCTTCAATTTAAATACATATATCCTTTCTTCTCTTTCTTCATGGTTTCTGTTGTTTGGTTTTATTTTTTGTGTACTTTTTCCATTTCTATATTTACATCTCATTTCCTTTTCTTTTTATTTGTTTGAGCATGTCCTTAGCAAAACTACCACGGATAAAGGTCCCCACCCCCCAGCATGCTGAAATGCAACTCTTTTATTTAAATGCATATATCTTGTCTACTCTTTGTTTAGGCATTCTGTTGTGTGGTTTCACCTTCGTGGACTTCTCCCATTTCTATATTTTCATTTCAATTCATTTCTGTTCTTTTGGGGCTGCAGTTTTTTAATTGAATTAGACTTGAAACCGGACTGGATTTGGCTATTTGGTTGGTTCCGATAGTTCATTTATCTCAATCTTCGCTATCTGTTGGAAAATTAGGTTTCCCATTGCTGTTTCAGTAACTTATGAAACACACAAGTTTAATGTTTCTTATATTTCCCTTTTTTCTGCTCCAAATGTTTTTAAAATACTCTACCTCCTCTGTTACTAGTATACTGGAAAAACTGTAGACAAAGCATCCTCAGATGCTGTCTTCTCTTGACAAAGATTTTCACCGACTAGCCATTTCTTCAGCCCAGAATAGATAGATTTCTATTGCATACAACTGTGGCTAGGATATGGGTCCCCTCATTTTTATGTTGAATTGCCTAATAAATAGGAGTGACCTCTTAAATGATGTTAAGCTGCTTACGGATATGTCTTCAATGGAAAATTGGGGTACATTTTGGTATAAAATATATTCTACTGTGTCGGTTATAGTAGTAACTAAAACAATCTCACTTTTTGGTGCTCTTCCTGCATCATTTTGCTTGACAGTCAATGGTTGTACCGTTGACACATAAAAGCACAATATTGTATGTATGTTCGCACATGGTCGACATTTATGTCTTAAAGGACAATGTAGGCTATTCTTTTACCGTCTAGGAGAAATACACCAGGTTAGCAAGGGTATATTTTGAAGCCATTACTGTAGTTTGATCTTTGCTAATAAACCTGCCTGTAACATGTGAATTGTGAAGGTTCATATTTGAGAATTGTTTGTTTTGGAGATTTAAGCTCTTTGATACCCTTAGTATTTTTGCTGTGATGAGTTCCTTTTGCCCTAAAATGGTTGCATGCCTCATCAGGATTAAGCAGAAGATAAAAATGATGGAAGCTGCAATAGCTAAAGCTAAGTCATGCCCTGTGGACTGTAATAATGTTGATAAGAAATTTAGACAGCTGGCAGACATGACAGAGGATGAAGCTAATTTTCACATGAAGCAGAGTGCCTTCCTTTACAAACTTGCAGTCCAAACAATGCCAAAGAGTCTCCATTGTTTATCAATGAGATTAACTGTTGAGTATTTCAGATCTTCTTTTGACATAGAGGACAAATTGCTTGAGAGATTTGTCAATCCGGACTTGCAACACTATGTCATCTTCTCCAAGAATGTGCTTGCATCATCTGCAGCTATCAACTCAACAGTAGCACATGCAAAAGTACGACTTTCTTACTTTTTGTGCCCTCTTTGTCTCAGCCTTTTACTTTCATACTTCTTTTGCTATTTTTATTATTGTACCATTAGTGATGACATTATTTTATTTACAGGAAAGTGGGAAACTGGTTTTTCATCTGCTAACAGACAGGGAGAATTATTTTGCTATGACGTTATGGTTTGTTAGAAACAAGTATGGGGATGCTGCTGTTCAGGTGCTGAATATTGAAGACCTTAAGTTGTATAATCATCATAAGGTGGCACCATTACATCTGTCATTGCCTGAAGAATTTCGTGTTTCCTTTCATAGGGCTGATAAAGTATCTTCTGCTCAATTTAGAACGCAATACGTTACAATGTTTTCCCAATCCTTCTATCTTCTTCCAGAGATATTTCAGTCTTTGGAGAAAGTAGTGGTTTTGAGTGATGATATTATTGTCCAGAGAGACTTGTCAGCCCTCTGGAACCTGGACATGGGTGAGAAAGTTAATGGTGCAGTGCAGTTATGCACAGTGAAGTTGTTTGACCTGAAAACTTATTTGTTCAGTAACAAGGTTGATGAAAATTCTTGTGTTTGGACATCTGGAGTGAATATCATTAATTTATCTAGGTGGAGGGTACAGAATCTTACTGGAACATATCAGAGGTTGGTACATGAGGTGAGTGACTAATTTTTTAACGTCTTGACTTGTTTGAATTATGTTGTTTTATTGCTTCACTTCCAAAATGTGCTTATGTAATTAGAATGACATGCAATTTAGAATTAAAACTATATCTGAGAAGTAATAAGCTATGTTCCCTTTGGGCCAATCCACTAACTGAAATAAAGCATCCCACCGTGAATCATAATGTGCTTGTCTTGAGGGAATTTCTTAGTGATAACAGATGATGCAGACTACAGGATTTCTAAATTGATTATATTTATAATGTGATAAAGACTCACGGAATGGGGAGTGTTGGATAGAAGGTAAAAAAGCCAAAGGAAGAAAGTATAGATATAGAGAGTCGATTGAAAGGAAAAGAACTGGAGAAATTGCAAGATTAAATACACAAGAGAAGAGCTTTGGCAGAATGTTCTATATCACACATGAGGATTATATATTGAAAAGATTGGTCTACAATTCCTGATATACCAGGCAAGAGATATCACCCTTTAGTGCTGAACTTCATCCTAATGTGATGGTTAAGGAAGCCAAGTTTTATCTAGAGAGAAGGAAATATATTTCACTTTCACTCTTTTTTAGTAAGTTTCTGGCATCTTCTCCGTGGTCTCTAAACAAACAGTATAATGTAATCACCTAAAACCTTAAATCAAATAATCAGCTTTATTGGATAATTGTTTCAGGAATATGAGTGGAGAATGTTTTGAGTTTGTGAATGTCATCCAGTTCTCTTAAATTAGCTGTTCTAGTTGTGAAGTTGAGCTTCTCTTCAATGCAATCTAAACAACTTAGAATATACTTGTGTATTTTGAGTTTTCTAAATTTCCCTATCGCAACAGAACAATTTATAGTAACCGCTTAAATGTTTTCTATGAAGTTAGTTAACGGCTCCACGATTGTTTATGGTCCTTACATACCAGTTGCTTTTTACATATCTAAATTGTGATTTCGCAAGTTGAAAACAGGATACTAACTGAATTTAATGAGGATGGTGTACTGAATTTTGCCATTTTACATTGATGTTCTTACCATGTCATTTGTAACACACTTGACATGCTTGCATTCATTTGTCTCTGAGCTGGGGCTGTTCTAATCAATGCTTCTATCATGATATTGGAAGCAGCTGAACAAGGATGGGGGATTATCTGATACCACCAGTCTCAGTGCTGGCCTGCTCACCTTTCACGGTCTTGTGTATGCTCTAGAGGATAGTTGGATCTTGTCCGGTCTGGGATATAATTATGGAATTGATTCGGAAGACCTCAAGACAGCAGCAATACTGCATTTTGATGGCAGCATGAAACCATGGCTCGACCTTGGCATTCCCAAGTACAAAAACTACTGGAGGAAGTTTCTGGACCCACAGAATCAGATCTTGAATGACTGTAATGTGAATCCATAGTAAGTGGGATTGCTGCTTTGGCTATGAAAACCTGAGGCGAAGAGACTAGAGTACATATAGCGAAGACCCGATTTCAGTTGTACAAGGTGCCGAATAGCTGCAGCAGTGCATGCTCTGGCCAGGATCAACTTGCGGCATAAAATCTGATGCATTGGTCGCAAAAAGAAGAATAGTTGTTGTTTCTAACTTAGGCTGATGTGGAAGGTAAGAAGAGTCCATAAATTTCTTGAGTTGCTGAGTTGAAGAACAATCAATGAAGTTACACTTATACATGGCTATCTATTAGAGTGAGAGCATGAAGTGAAAGGCAGGGTGGTAACTGGAGAGAATAGGGAGTCGTTATTTTTCACATTTTAACTCTTTCTTTTTTTTTGTTTGTTTGTTTTTTCATGCTTGGCATGTGGATGGGTTCGCATTCACGAAACCGGCTGAAACAAACTCTATTGGTTCTATAGCATGACTCTGATTTTCTGCACCTTATTTCATGAATTTCTCCAAATTTATATATTACTGTGTTAAGCAAGTGAACATTCCATAAAAAAAAGGATCAATTTATTGATGAAAGAATATTCGTCAATTATATGAGTTAGGGGTTAGACATGTTAATCCGAAAAATCAAATTGAAGCTGAAAGAGTAATAGGTTTAGATTAGGAATTGGACAATATAATAATAATTATTAATTAATGAGCTGAAAAGGTACGTAATATCGGTAGCACTCGTACCTAAAAATTGCCCAACCTACGGTTTTGAGAAGAAAAATGAGCATTCATCAACTCAACGTCTCGAGTTACTAGAAACAAATGTACACGTGTTCCAATTGAGCTCCACGCGGAAAATGTTGCATTAATGTTCCTCCCACGAGGATTAGGCAACAATTTATTAATTGCATGATATTTATTTATGGATATAACTCAGTTTGATCTCTCTTAAAAAGTTTTTATTAAAATGGTAGATATCTGTACTCATCTGGACAAGATTTATTCATTTTCACACACACACGCGCACAGATGTAGAGAGAGAGAGAGGGGAGTTAATATGCACCTAATAACCATCAACTCCCTAGCTACCTGTGATTATGGTCCCATTGACTTCGCAAAATGATTCACACTTGACCCTCATCAACAAACAGAGCTTTGAAGTTGAATGATTTCACCTCTTTCAATCTTTTTTCACTTAAACTATTGTCTTCGTCATTTATGGTCATTCTAATTATTCATAAATGACTATCAAATTCGCGAATTCAATTAATCTTTCAATATACGTTGAATACAGTCATGTAATTTTGCCTAAATATTACTGGAATAGTCAAATTATAATTTAATTGAAAAAATAAGTGAGTGCAATATCTGAATAGATGTGCACGCAATCCTTCTTGGTTAATTTATTCGAAAAGTAATAAAATGTGCAAAAGCAAATAAAAATAAAATGGCCGCAGCACCACCGCCGCCGCCCGTTTGTAGAGTGTAGAGTAGCGGCACTTGGGCGCCGTCGAAGCATTAAAGTTGCGGTAGTTACGAAGATACGATTTCATTTTCATATTAATCCTTGCTCGCTTCAATTTCCTCCCAATCCCCCCGCCCCTCCCCCACCCTGGCAGCAGCTATGGACGTCGAAGCCACGCCGGAATCGTCTTCCAGAAAGCTCATGGGGTCCCCCCCGCCCCCCGGATCCCGCCGGGGAAGCAGGCGCAGGTGCATCTGCCTCTCCGTCACCGCCGTCCTCCTAGCCCTAGGCCTACTCATCCTTATTCTCGCCCTCACCGTCTTCAAGGCCCGCCACCCCACCACCACCGTGAAATCCGTCGCCCTCGACCACCTGGACTTCGGCTTCGACCTCGCCCGCCTCCGAGTCCTGCTCAACGTCAGCCTGGCCCTGGACGTCTCCGTCCACAACCCGAACAGAGTAGGGTTCCGCTACCACAACGGCAATGCTATTCTGAGGCACCGGAGCAACGACGTCGGCGAGGTCCCCATCCCCGCCGGCAGTATCGGGGCACGCGACTCCCGCGATCTCAACCTGACTCTGGCGCTGATGGGAGACCGCATCCTCTCCGACAACTCTTTGATGGCCGATGTCACCGCCGGCACGGTGCCGTTCGAGACTTACATCAAGCTTTCCGGTAAGGTGAGGATTCTGTTCAACATTCACGTCACCACCTACACCACTTGCGATCTCGATATCTTCCTTGCAAATCAATCAATTTCTCACCTCAATTGCCGCTATAGAACCAAGATCTAACTCCATTTCATCTCGTTTCGGTTTTCACTTTTCATGTATAAATTATTTATCACTATCTATCTTCTAGGATTTGTTAGTAATATTGAGGCTACAAAAAATAAGATGGATTCAGATTTATATATTATATTATGTATCTATTGATCAGGTTGTGATCGTCATTGATTCCTCAAAACCTTACCTTTCTTGATTCCATTTGGTTTAGTATCTTTCCATTGCTTGTGGTTGTGGATGAATGAAACTCGATTGCGCATTTAATTATATTTTAATTTCAGATCAAATCAACAACTATATACAATTAAAACTTGCACTCTTTTTTTTTTAATTTTTAATTTTATTATTATAGTGAGTAATTTACAATGGATCTTCCTACTTTTTATATAATAATAATAATATTCTTTACTTCACATGTATGTAGGTTGGTCGTGAATATTTATGACTATGAGTATATAGTATGCAACAACTTGTTTACTCCCCAAATCTGTTTGTTTATTGCTTTTATTTTTTGGACAATGGTGTCATGGGCTCCTTCTCTCAATCGGCCTTTTATTCCATATATCTTGTAATTAAATCTATGTGTTTGGATTGGGTCTCCTTAGATTTTTGTGGTTTTGTTTGGCCCAATATATTCTAATTGAGGAAAATATTTCCAAGTTCAAGATCCTATTCATTTTCTTTCCCTATATTATATATTGGAATATTATTTGAAGGGAGAGTGACAAATGCGTTGATGTTGGTGGTAGATGTGAGATGGAGTCAAAGTCATTTTTTGTCTGCTAAAAGTAATAATAAATTATAAAGAGATGGTTGGCGCCGACACGCTCCTACTCTTCGTCGTAGCCCTAACTAATACTCCTATTTACTAATTCATCATCATCATTTTTTAATTTCTTTATGGCGCGTGTCCACACGCCCCTCTTGAATGAAAACAAGTCGTGATGATTGGAAGTCAATTTTGATCATCAATTAACAAAGAAGTTTCATGGTTATTCTCGAAAAAAGAAAATGTATGATAAAGAAATAATTGTGTTGTATCGAGAGAGAGAAATTTATGAGGATCCACCCAATAATAGGGAAAAGCTGAAAGCACGTTAGAGAGAATAAATAGGAGAAATGGAGGGCGTTGAATACGCGTACTCGCCTGCATAATACCCATCTCCTTTGGAAATTCAACGCCAAGTTCTTCAACCAAATCTCTCTCTCTCTCTCTGCCCCACCAAATCCTTGAATCCATGGACACCGGCGGCGCCGAATCCCAGTGCAAGCGCAGCGAGGGCGGCAACTCCTTCCGGCTGCGGAGCCCCAGCCTGAACTCGGTGCGCCTGCGCCGCATCTTCGACATCTTCGACAAGAACAACGACAGCATCATCACCGTGGAGGAGCTGGGGCAGGCCCTGGCCCTCCTCGGCCTCCAAACCGACTCCGCCCAGCTCGACTCCATGGTCAAGAGCTACATCCAGCCGGGCAACGCCGGCCTCAGATTCGAGGACTTCGAGGCCCTCCACCGCTCCCTCGACGACACCTTCTTCGGCCTCGCCGACGACGGGGAGGAGGTCGACGAGAAGCAGGAGGAGTACGACCTCTCGGAGGCGTTCAAGGTGTTCGACGAGGACGGCGACGGCTACATCTCGGCGGCGGAGCTGCAGGTGGTGCTGGGCAAGCTGGGGCTGCAGGAAGGCAGCGAGATCGACAGAGTGGAGATGATGATCTCGTCGGTGGATAAGAATCACGACGGCCGCGTCGATTTCTTTGAGTTCAAGGATATGATGCGCAGCGTCGTCATTCCCTCTTCCTAATCTCAACATTGTTGTCGGATTATCTCCCATTTTTACATCATCATTGAAATGCAAGTCCTGCCTGCCTGCATTATCAAAGTCAACTGCTAAGATGAAAAAGATTATTAAAAAACAAAAAAAGTTATTCGATATGATGCATGCATGCTTTTGTTTTATTTTGTGCTTGTTAGTTTGAATTTGTTAAAAGTAGGGAAATTAAGATTTTGCAGCGGCGGCGCTGCTCTGTGCAATAAACAAGGCAATTAAGTTGTTAGGTTTACCACTTTATCTTCTTGATATTTCATATATATATATATACATATATACTCATGTATATATAACTCTGTTTTAGGCCTTTTAGAATTGTGTGTTGTATTAGAGATAAATATTGTATTGATGATCGAGTTTTTTTTTTTGTTAAGTGGAATACATTATTGTATTGATGATCAAGTTTATTTCTATATTTTGTCGTTTGTTTTTTTAAATCTTCTTCTACGCCATTATATTTCACATCATATTCCACCATTCTATACATATGAATAGTCATCCCTTCTATTCCTATGCAATGATACAAAAACTGAATTAGACAGTGTTTGAAGATTTACTCCCTGATATAAGGAGATTTGTTCCTTATCTAATTTGGAAAGAAATTTAATTCAATTAGGAAAATATAAATATATACTAATTATCTTATTTGGTTTATTTATCTATCATAGTTTTCTTATAAATAGGAGTAATAGTTTTCATTTTAGAATAGTTAATTTAGTTTTTCGTAGAGTTTTGTAACAGTTGTTTACAAGATATAAAACTCTAAAAATTCTTCCATTTATTTATTCTTCTTTCTTCATGTTTTTCCATCAATTGTTTATGATTTTTGGGTTAAGAGAGCCAACAAGTGGTATTTAGAGCCAAGGTTGAATGCCAAAAATCATTCGATGGGAAAACATGGCTTTGGTAGCAACAGATACGGTGAGGGCACAATAGTCGAGCAGTTTGTTCGTGTACCCGCAGTTGACACACACGAACTACACCAGTTGAGTGATTTGTGTGCAGGCTATGATGGAAGATCATGGAGTCTGGGAAGCATTCCAACTAGTTGAGGGCGCACAGGTGGACGCCCGGCTCGACAAAAAGGAAAAATCGCACCTTTTGCAGGCGCTTCCAAAAGATCTTCTCATGCAGGTTGCTAGAAAGAAGATGGCGAAGGAAGTTTGGGATTGCCTTAAAACGAGATTCGTAGGGGCAGATCGAATGAACAACACAAGGTTACAAATATTGAAGAGTGAGTTTGGTTCGATGTATATGAAGGACATTAAGTCGCTCGATCAATATGCAGGTCGACTCACTACAATGCCTGTGGCGTACTCGAGCCTTGGAGGAACCTACACTGACTCGACGCTAGTGAAGAAGCTGTTCGACATAGTGCTAGAAAGGTTCATCAGTTTGGTGGCCAACATCGAACAGTTCTTCAATCTCGAAGAGCTCGCCTTCGAAGATGCGGTTGGAAGGCTCAACGCTTTTGAGGAGCGCACGCACAAGAAGAGTGTAGACGCAGGGAGGAAAAAAGACCAGGTTCTTCTCACTCAGGCAGATTGCGAAGCACGATCCAGAAGAGGCAGCAAGGACTCGTCATTTTCTCAGTAAAAAAGGTTCCCACAGAGGGTGATAACCGTGATCGTAGAGATAAAACTCGAGCTAGAGGTTAAGGGAAAGGTGGTCGAGGAGCTTCTTGAGATAAAAATCACATCCGGTATTACAATTGCAATGAGATAGTACACTACTCGACACAATGTCGTGTTGAGTTTTGTATACTGAAAGCATTCATTACAGTGTGTATGAATTCAACTTTATCTCCTATCTGTAGACAAACTCACATGTGAGAATAATGATATCCTCTTATCTCGTCGATAGGGAGATCATATGACATGTTGTAGAATGCAGAAGACTGTATGGATCGCTTGACCTAGCGAGATATAAATATAATTATCACAATCGATAGAGCGTTGATGATAAGTCTGTCGGTATAGGCTGCAACAAAGTCGGATAGAAGTGATTTGTCTTGGTCACTTGATATGCTGGTACGCGTGGTTGCGTATTGATTGGACCACAGCGAGATGTATTCATTTGTCTGACTTCAGAAAATACAAGATCTCGTATCTTGATTTAGTATAAACCCTAACAAAGGCTCTGGAGTATGCACGGGTTGATTGTTGCTTTGACTTGCCATGGTGAAGAGCCTGAGTAACGTGCTTGTATACCCGCATCTTGGATCATAGCAGCTCGTGTAGAATGTTCTGATGACTGGAGTTAAATTACCATATCCGAGTAAAAGGATGAGGACATTCCCTGAGGAGGTCAATAAGGTTCATCGTGCTTAAGTCATGTAGGCTAATTAAGTTCAAGCACAAGTGATAATGTTTGAGTGGTACGACGAAGGAAAATAAGAAATTAATTAATTGTATGAAGCATGTCAGAAGCTCCAATTAATTAATGAATGTCCAGTAACCTTAAATATGGGGATTTATCAAGTTAATGCAGCTCGTGCTCATAATGTGGTAATAAAGGGATAGGTCAGTATTAATTTTGTGGTGAAAAAGAATTAATATTAATTAATTTATTATATCCTGGGTTGTGGACATGGAAATTAATTAATTCATAGACCCACTTTATTATTTGCATTAGGTCCTAGGTCTGACCCAATTTAATTGCTGAAGAGGAGCCCATTAGGGTTTAACCCTAGTACTATAAATAGCCCATTCTCTCCTCAGATTTCATAAGTCACAACAACTGAAACCCTAGAGTGAGAGAGAGAGGGGCGGCACCTAGCTGCAGTGGGAGAGAATAAATTCGACTCCGTCTCGTGCAGTACAAACTTGTGGAATCTTCATCAGTAGCAAAATTGAATGCAAAGGGATACAAATCTTAAGGCCTAAGCTGGAGAACATTAGATTCCTTCATTATATTCTTCTTTCATTTAAATCTTGAATTAATATTGCAAAATATTAATTTCTTATCTCATATTTAATTCATACACGTGGTGGAATCGAATTTGGATTCAACGCGAAGAAAATTCAGATATGCAATTAAAAAGGTAATACTAAATCATTCACATTAAATTCATAAGAGCATGCTAGGATTTATATATAGAATGGTAATTATTCTGACATCCATGAATGATCCGGATTTACATGGATTTTGTGATTCAATTCATGACAACAACAATCCCTACATGTCGAGCAAAAAAGAAGAACGAGAAAGCTCACCTCGCCCTCGCTTATAATATTGAGTCAACTCTACTTATGACAGTTTCAGAAGAGAACCTAAAGCAGCTCGAGAAACTTAATGATATTTGGTTCCTAGATAATGGAGCCAGTAATCATATGTGTAGTGACCCAGTGTCGGAGCAAAGAGTGATCGCCGGTGTAGAGAAGCACGGACAATGAGCGACTCCCATAAGACTTCTATTAGTTGAGCAGAGGGTGACATGAATGAACTGGGTCTACACCAGAACAAGAGGAATTATGAGGCTATACAGGAATGAGACTATATAGCTGAGGGGAGCTTAAAGGATTTGATTGGTGCTACTCATACCAACATGGTGCATCATCTTTTTCGGCACTCATTCTAGGAAAACCTCAATGTTAAGCGTGCTTAACCTGAGATAGAACTAAAATGGGTGACCCTTGGGAAGTTTCTCAGGGTGCGTGTGAGTGAGGACAAAACAAGATGGGAAGGACTTGTGTTGGTCAGTAGGGTTAGCCGTCAATTTGGAAGCTGGTCCAGGCCATTGGTGGGTAATATGACCGACTTTGGGTGAGCTCGTTCGGGCCCTGGGGCCAGGGCATTACAATATGACTAGTGATAAAGGGAAGTTCTTCGAGTTGGATGAAAGAATCAACAGGAATGTTCGTTTTGGAGATGGATTGACGGTGCAGATTGAAGGAAAGGGTTATATCCTTTCTGAGTGCAAAAACGGAGATCAGTGGCTCCTCAAGGAAGTCTACCACATTTCGCAACTGCAAAGTAATATGTTGAGTCTCGGATAACTTACATAAACTAGACATCGAGTCACGATGGAAGGTGTTGAGTTGGAGGTCTTTTTGAAGGACCCCCCACGACTCATAATAAAGGTGTATAGATCGAAGAATTGACTCTATCGCATCAGGTTACAAGTGGAAGACCTAGCAAACCTTCTGACAAGCCTCGAAGATCCAACATGGTTGTGGCATGCTCGTCTCGGACATGTCAACTTTCAAGCTCTGAAGTCCCTTGTCAATAAAGATATGACGGTAGGAGTACAAGTGATCACTCACCTAGATCAGCTATGTCGGACTTGTCTCGTAGCAAAGTAGTCGAGACACCTCTTCACGAAGGAAGCAAGTTTTCGAGCAAGGAGGCCGCTCGAGCTACTACACATAGATCTGTGTGGTTCGATCAGTCCAACCACTCATGCAGGAAATCGGTATTTTATGCTAATTGTGGATGATTATTCAAGATGGATGTGGGTTCACATGTTAAAATCGAAGGACGAGGCATGTTCTTCGTTTAAGAAGATGAAGGAATTGACTGAGTATACAATTGGTCATGGAATCAAGGTGCTTCGATCAGATTGAGGAGGAGAGTTCTTCTCGAAGAAGTTCGCGGAGCTGTGTGAACAGATAGGAATCAGATGACATTTCACTGCATCATATTCTCCTCACTAGAATGGTGTATTGGGAAGAAGATATCACACCGTGATGGCGATGATATGATCACTACTCAAGACTATGAGTGCACCAAACAAGTATTGGGGGGAGGAAGTTCAACATGCAGTATATCTCCTGAATCTATTGCCGACGAAAGTCTTTCGAGAGAAGACACCGTTCGAGATTGGACTGGAAAGAAGCCACACCTAGCACACCTTCGTGTGTTTGGGTGTACAACACATGCCAAGGTGACCAATCGCCAGCTTAAGAAGCTCGATGATCGAAGTCATTCGTTTGTGTACTTGGGCATCAAAAAAGAAAGCAAGCCGCACAGGCTACACGAACCACATTTTGGAAAAATTCATGTGAGTCGAGATGTTGTCTTCGAATAAAGCAAAGCTTGGGATTGGTGAAACACAGAAAATGACCAGTACCTCAAGGTATTCGAGGAGGTTACTCATGAACAAGGAGGAGTTCGTACTGCCCAGTTCGAAAGTGGAGTGACTCCGAGAAGGTCAACCACGAAGAAGAGATCACTTCGTCAACTCTAGAAAGAAATAGCCTTGTACGAGTAGATCAACTCGAGTCAAATGAACAAGAAAGTGACAGATATCAAAAGTTGCCATTACCGTGGTCAGGAGAACACTTTGAGAGTGATGAAGTGCTAGTTCGATCAGAAATTTGAGTGAAATTATGACAGAAGCTTCTCGAGTTGATATCACTGAGAACTTTGAGGAAGCATTGTTAGTAGAGACGGAAGAGTCGTCTTGCTACAATGAGGCAGTCGGACATCCAAAATGGGAAGCAATGATGAAAGAAATCAAAGCCATTGAGAAGAACGAGACTTGGTCGCTCGTACCACTACTTGTCGGACATAAGACAAGTGGGCTGAAATGGGTATTCAAGTTGAAAAAGAACTCAGGTGGAGAAGTAATCCAACATAAGGCTCACTTGGTGGCGAAGGGCTATGTGCAACGACGAGGCATTGACTTTGATGAAATTTTTGCACCAGTTTCTCGAATGGACACAATTTGAGTCATCCTTGCCTTGGTGGATAATTGAGGATGACAAGTACACCATCTCGATGTCAAGTCAACCTTTCTGAATGGGGAGCTCAAAGATGAGGTGTACGTGACTCAACCAGAGGGGTTCAAGGTCACAGAGAAGGAGCACATGGAGCTGAAGTTAAAGAAGACACTGTATAGCCTTCGTCAAACGCCTCGAACTTGAAATTTGAAGCTCGATTGAAGCATGAAACAGATAGGTTTCACAAGATGTACACAAGAGCAAGAAGTGTACACAAGAGGTAGCACTGACTCGAGATTGATAGTTGGTGTTTATGTGAATAATTTGATTGTAACTGGTGAAGATCCAAAGGTAGTAGGAATCTTCAAGAAGCAGATGAGGGGGAGTTCGAGATGAGTGATCTTGGATTGCTATCGTACTACCCGGGGATCGAGCTGACTCAGTTGGAGGGAGGTATTTCGATCAAGCAGGCAACTTATGCTAAGAAGGTATTGACCTAGTTCAGGATGCTTGATTGTAACTCTACCAGAATACCAATGGAGACGAGGGCTCAACTCCACAAAGATCTCGAAGGACAGCCTGTTGATGAGACAAAATATCGAAGAGTTATTGGTTGTCTATGATATCTTCTTCACACGAGGCCAAATCTTAATTTCTTATGCAGTTGGAGTTGCCAGTAGATTTATGGACAAGCCTACGGAGATGCATCACAAGGCAGTGAAGCAAGTGCTACGATACCTTCAAGGCGCTATGCACTTCGGACTAGTGTTTTGAAGAGGAGAAGGAGGTGATGAAGAGATAGTGGGTTATTCTAACAGTGATCTTGCAGGTGACCTAGATGATCGAAAAAGCACAGGAGGCATGACATTCTACATCAATGACTGTCTTGTCTCGTGGAACTCACAGAAACAAAAAATAGTTGCACTTTCGACGAGCGAAACAAAGTTCATGGCAACAGCAGCGACAACATGTCAAAAGCTGTGGTTGAAAGCACTATTTTTCGAACTGACTAGTTCAAGATCGAAGACAGTGAAACTCTTTGTCGACAAAAAGTTTGCTCTCGCACCAAAGAAGAATCTAGTCTTCCATGGTCGAGACAATCACATTGACACGAAGTATTACTTCATTCAAGAGTGTATCTAAGCAGGTCAAATTGAGGTGAAGTTCGTTCCAGTCGATGTGCAAAAGGCCGACACACTAACAAAAGCCTTACTAGCACCGAAGTTGGCAGTAATGCGACATTTGCTCGGAGTTTGAGATCGCGAACCACTCAAGGAGTAAGGGGGAGAATGTTGAAGATTTACTCCTTGATCTAAGGAGATTTGTTTCCTCATCTAGTTTGAAAAGAAATCTAATTTAATTAGGAAGATATATCCTGAATTATCTTATTTTCCTTGTTTATCTATCATAGTTTTCTTATAAATGGGGGTAGTAGTTTTCATTTATTAGAATAATTAATTCAGTTTTTCATAGAGTTTTGTAATAGTTCTTTACATGAAATAAAACTCTAAAAATTCTTCCATTTGTTTCTTCGTGTTTTTCCATCAATTATTTATGATATTTGAGTCAAGAAGACTAATAGACAGTCCATAGCTAAATCGAAAAACCTATTCTAACATATAAGTGGGTTTTGAGGTAGCAAATTAGGCGGGCTATGCACTTGAATTTTTTTTTTTTTAAAGTAGAAATTTTATAATCCTATTTATTAATATTTATATATTTAAAATAATAAAAATTAGAATAAGTTAACTGACTAACTTCTGCACAGGTCTTACCCAATATTTGAATAACCTCTAGCGAGTTTTATTAACATAAGATGATGCGTGGTTTCACTTTGACCGCTTTACAACTCCTATTCAAATGGTTGAATTTGGGGCTAAACGGATTTGGTTGACTTGATCTTGAGCAAATCCTTAATGAATAGTTCGAAACATTTACGCTCTAAACTTAAACTTCTAAATTATTTTTATTTTGGTTGAGATATGGCGATTTGTTCAAGTAAAATTGGTTAGATTCTATAAGAAGTTTTACACACACTTCTCATTGGTTGGTCTCGAAAAATAGGGGCGACAATCTTTGATTCGACCCGACAACTCGACCTGAACGTAACACGAAATTAATGGGTTGGGTCAACTCATTTAACTGTTGGGTCAATTTTGGGTAGAACCTGCGAACCCAATTAAATTTTGGGTGAGGTTCGAATCGACCCGCGTAACCCGAATAACCCTCAAAATTAATCAATTTTAAATTGTAATATTATACTAACTTTACACTAACGCGATGCACAATTTACTTATATATTGTTTTATTTTATAATATTAAAATATAATTAATAAAGTTATATTTCTTAGCATTTTTAGCAATTTTTCTAAAATATGTTTGATTGTATTCATCAATATTATATTTAATGTGTTATATTTTAAATTATTTTTTATATTATAAGTCTATACGTATATATATAATATAAATAAAAAGAAGTATACCTAACACAACTGTATGAAGTTTGATTTAAAAATTGTCCCATTAAATATATTATAATTGTATTATTTAAAAAATAATAAATATAATGAATTAGTGGGATGTAATATTTTAATAAATTGACAAATATAAATTGTTATGTATTTTTGTTATGAAGTATATATTTATATTATAATAGAATAAATAATAAATAATACAATATATTGAGGTTCGATTTACGGATAAATGGAGACCTCAGAATTATCAGAAAACAACAGATAATAGCAAGAAAAATAACCAATAAAGATGAAATAACGAAATGAATATTGCGAGGGAATAAAGAAAGTATTCGAAATCTATATTGAATTCAAGAATTTCGGTGGAAATTTGACAGCATTACAACATAGTTTTGCAATAGAAAAAAAAAATACCGAAAAATGAACTCTCAACCCCTATTTATAGACAGGATAGGGAAGAGAGTGTTGACCTAACCCTAGCTATCGGCGAGCTCGTGTTCGCCGCGATTTTTGGGACGGCTCCGGATTTCTCGGGATCGGTTAGAGTTTCCAACGATCATGCACCGCCAGGCTTCCTTAGGGTTCCATGTCCTCCTCGCCACTGACCCCCCCCCCTCCCAAAGTGGTTGGTGTCGAGGAGCTCTAGGGGTCGACGTAGATCTCCTGCCTTAGAGGCGATTCTGAGTCCTTCCTACTTTAAGCGGGCTCGTGACTTTTGGACCAACAATTATTTGGGTCGTTGAGCTTATTGGGCTTGGATCTCTGGGGCCTAACCCAACAAAATAAAAATAAAAACTGATACAATATTTTTTTTTTATGGGAACAATTTTTTCACTATTATCTTTAAATAGATAAATTGATTAATTATATTTAAATATAATTATAAGGTTATAAAAATATTATATACATGTATATATTATACATCCAACTATTGATATAAATTTGATAATAAAGGAAGTAGATAAAGAACAAAGCTATAACAATTAGACTTTTTTTTAAAAATTTACAAAATTAACCTATCAAAAAATTATATTTGTGTTATTTTTTTAGCACTATACTTATATTGTTTTAAAAAGAATAAAATACTGAAAACGTTATGTTTTACTTATAAATGATACATAGGATTTTTTGTTGAAATTGTGATTACTATTTATTGTAATATATGTGTATGCTATAACATAAAAATATATCAAGAAAAAATAAATTAAAAGTAAAATAAAATTGATGTGATACGATGATTTTACACCGGTATTATGCGCGAATTATATATATAATGACTTATTTTATGATATATTAAGATAAAATTAACAAAGTTATATATCTTAATATTTTTTAACGATTATTTTTAACTATATTTAATTTTTATTCATTAATATTCCGTATATTATAATATAAGTTATTTTCTATATTATATGTAAAATTATGTATACATAATGTCTATGAGATTTGATATAAATATATCCTGTAGTAATGTCATATTTGTGTTATTTAAAAAATATCAAATATTATTAATTAATGATATATAATATTAAAAAAATGAAAAAAATATATTTTTATATTATATATATATGTTATAATAGAATAAACAAAATAAAAATAAAAAAATTATGTAAAATTTTTTGGGAGTAATTTTTTTACTGAACAGGTCATTTGGGTCATTTTCGGATCGACCTGAAAATAAAGAGGTCGAGTTCAGGTTAATTTTTCTGACCCAAAAAAAAAATCGATCGGATTCGAGTTGACATATAATATGTTAATATTATATCTCAACCTGATCTGTCAACCCGACCCAATTGCCACCACTACCCAAAAATATATATATTAAATGCACATCAACACATCATCTACATAACTCAAATTATTATAAATAAATAATATTTAATTAAAAAAAATCGATATGATAAAAAAAAATAATAACTAAAATAAAATCGAAATAGGCCTCCGCAGCTTAATTTACAAGCACCAGTTGGACTTGGACATAGGCAATTAAGGCTTGAACTCAAAACACCATCCAAATAAAATGTGTACATACCACCGCCGTATGAAAATGAAATAGGAGTCACTCAGACTCAGCCCCCGATTTTAAATTTAATTGTATCATTTCAAACATATAAACATTCCATTCCATCCCATCCATACTCATGCCTAGGGCTGGCCGCCTGGCCATGTGATTTCGGGGGCGTTGTGCGATGAGTATAGAAGGTGCTCCAATTTTATGATTATAATATAAATAAATAATACTTCCTCCGTCCCATTAGAGTAGTCCCATTTCTTTTCGGCACGGAGATTAAGAGTTGTGAGTGTAGTGAAATTAATATTTTATTGGTGAGTGTGAAAAAGTTTGCAATTTTAGGAAAATGAGACTAATTTATGGGACAAATAAAAAATGATAAATGGGACTACTTCAATGGGACGGAGGGAGTACTAATATCATAAAAAAAAGAAGTATAAAATACGGCTAATGCTATCTTTATTTAAAATTTGATTGTAAACTATAAATCCCGAAAAGCTATGTTCTTTTACTTAGAAATCATGAGAGTTTTGATTATATTCATCAATAAACAAATCTTAAATAAAATAAACAACTTTAAATATGATATAAAGCAAAATGCATGACTATCATTTACAAAAAATCTCATAATTCTCTTTTAAAAAAAAAATCAAACTCACCATTAGGAATTTCACAATCTATTTCTTAAAAAAACAACTAACAATCTATTAGATCATTTTTCAATTCAAGAGTATTTTTTGAAATTCTTTCAAATAGACTTATCATAATTTTTAATTATAAAATAATTAATACAATATTATGAAAAAAAGTATTTTGATATCTTATTATATGTTTTATTTGAAGCTTTAAACTTATATAAGACAAAATACAAATTATGTCCTCTATTATTTTATTTAATTGAGTTAAATATGAATTTATTTATTTTGGGATTAACTTAATTTTGTAAATTAAATACAAAAATAAATTAATAATATATTAATACTAACATATACTATAAAGTGTAAAATATTTTAAATAACCATTTCCACTAAACACATTACAAATATACCCAAAACATTAAACATATTTAAGAAATACCCACTGCCCCAGTCAGAGTCCGTTAATGCATGAAATCGAGAAGATAATTAGTTAATGATAATCAAATCATTAGCAAATATCAAATCAGGCGTGTATTATTCTATTTTTTAAATGGATAAAGTTAATATTAAATTTAGAAAATATGCCATCGACCAAAAGAATAAGACCGGAAATAAAAAAATATTATTTCTTACAGTCGGTGGCGAGGTCGGTGTCGTGTGCTTGACACCGACCTCGACACCGACTCAATATATTAAAATTTTAAATGTGGTCGATGCCACGTAGGTCGGTGCCGAGTTGCCGTCGAACTCGACACCGACTGTCGGTGCACTATTATTTTTTTTATTTTAATTTTAGGTCGGTGGCGAGGTCGGTGTCTTTGTAAAGGCACCGACTTCGACACTGACCCTCCTTTTTTTTTTTAATTTCAAAATTATTACAATTTATGAATAATAATGGGTAGACTCTTGCATGCACGTGAATGTACGAAAATATGAGTGGTTGAAAGGAGCGGTTCTGCTTCAAAATACAGAGGTGTGTAGCTGTACTCATAATTGAGATCGAATATAAACCGGTGCTCTTCACTCTTACACTCAAATTCGAAGAAAAACACACGGTCTTCTATATTTTTTTTCTCAAATTTTACGGTATTCTTTCTACTCATTTTCCATTCTTTCAGTTTATATCTTCGTGAAGATGGAGAACTGGTGTTCAATTTTTGTTCACTACAATGGTCAATTGGATGATTCGTGCAACTATATTGGTGGACAAGAACGATTGATTTACGTTCCATCCACCAATATGTCCGTAAATTATTTGAGAAGCAACATCCAACAGATTTTTGATGCTGAATATATATTTGGTGAGTATAATTTGTATTATACGTCTCAAAGCCGCAGCGGAAGAATTGTGAAATCTTTGTTGACGACTGATTTGGAGTTGCAGCGGCTTCGTGCTCTATATTCGGAGCCCAATATTTTTGTTATTATGAAGGGTGCTGCTGGTGTTGGGACTTCATAGCGACAACCCTCACCCTGCAGACCATTTTTATCTTCAATGAGTCCACCACCGAACCAGTATTTTAGTCCAACGGTTGATGACCTTCAAAGATTTGGGTCTTCGATGTATTTTGGTGCATCTCCGAACACCAATTTCGATTCTTATGGTCATGGTCTCTTTAATACTTTTGTTGATCAAAGTGCAAGCGGTAGTGGCTCACAACTTCCCAACCTAAATGAAGAGGCTCCTGTTGAAGAAAACGAGGAAGAGGAGGAGCATGTGGATCCTGTTGTAACCCAAGAAGTTCCAACAGACGAAACTGAAATAGGTGGTGGCCATGTGGACCTCGATGATGATGATGAAGCAAATCTGGATGAGGAGTCATCTGATTCGGATGATGAGTCGTTCAGAGACGATAGTAATTTTCGTCTTAATTGTACTGTTGCTGAATTCTCAGCCTGGATCCGGAATGCTGGCGGTATGTCCTCTTTTATCTCAAATCTTATGCCGACACATCCTCTGCCAGAAGGATGCCAAGTGGATGCTGAATTAAATAATTGGTTGCTTCCAATTAAGGAAGGCGAGACTTCCCATTCGGCTGCTGTGAAAGATGTTTCAGCTATACTCGAGACAGAATTGTCGTTGAACTCCTTGTATTGGAGTAAAGATGAATTGTTCATTGATGTGGCACTGTGGCATATGGAGCATCGGCAGGAGTTTAAAGTACGGCGCTCCGATCATGAACGCGACGAGTATGTTTGCAAGAGATCGACGAATTGCTCCTTTGTAATACGGGCAAGCTGCAGGAGTAAGTGCTGGATTGTGCGCAAATTTGAACCAAATCATAATTGTCAGATCAATCTTGCGGGAGTAGGTGCCAGATCTATCCGGTCGAAGGCTGCAGCTGCATATTTTGCAAGAAGGATGCGTCGTTACGGGGCAATAAGTAAGCCCCGAGAGATTATGGCCGAGCTGC